>JAOWBN010199450.1:0-14917 GCA_028565015.1 Pinguicula moranensis | reverse complement strand
ACTTGTTGAGGTGTATATAGAGATTCCTCTAGGATTTGGCACTAGTCGGACTGTTGGTCAGGTTTGCGAGTTCAAAAGGTCATTGTATGGGTTGAAATAATCTCAAACTTGGTTTGAACAGATTTAGGAAAGCTATGATTTGCATGGGTTATCAGCAGACCAATGCTAACCATACTGTGTTCTTCAGGCAAGAGGACCATCTACCACGATACTTGTAGTGTACGTGGATGACATGATCATTACCGTTGACGATGAGTGAGACATTGTTGAGCTAAAGAGGAGATTGGGCAAGGAATTTGAAGTGAAAGACTCGGGGCAGATGAGGTACTTTCTTGTCATCGAGGTGGCCCGTGGGCCAAGGGGAATCGTATTATCCCAAAGGAAATATGCTCTAGACTTGTTGTAGGAGACAGGGATGTTGGGATATAAGCCCGCAAAAATGCCGATGGACTAGAGATTGAAGTTGAGTGCAAAAGCAGGCAGGTCAGTTGATAGGGTGTAGTATCAAAGATTGGTTGACTGACTTATATGCCTAAGTCATACTCGACCGGATATATCATTTGTTGTTAGTATGGTTAGTAGGTATATGCATGACCCTATAAAGGGTCACCTGGATACCGTGCACCAGGTATTGAGATACTTGAATAGTACACCGAGAAAAATGATGATTTTCAGAAAGAATGGGCATCTAAATATTGATGGATATTGTGGTTCAGATTGGCTGGCTGTGCTGATGATGGAAGGTCCACATTCGATTTTTGCATGTTTGTAGGGGGGAATCTAGTCTCTTAGCAGAGTAAGAAACAATTTGTAGTTTCCCGTTCTATAACTGAGGCAGAATATAGAGCCATTGTTCTAAGTGTTGCTGAGATGATTTGGTTGAAATCCATGCTTATGCAGCTCAAGTTGAATCAGGGGTTCAAGATGAAGTTGTGGTGTGACAGCAAGTCAGCTATTAGTATTGCTAACAACCCAGTATAACATGATAGAACCAAGCATGTGGAGATTGATAGGTTCTTCATCAAAGAGAAGTTGAACAGTGAGCTGTTGGAGCTGAGCCACGTTGCCATCAAAGAACAAGTTACTGATGTGTTAACCAAAGATCTTAGTTCCCTAGACTTGGAGAGACTTTGTAACAAGATGGCTTAATGAATATCTTCTGCCCATCTTGAGGAGGAGTGTTGGTATTTAGATATTGGTATAGGGACCTAGTTGCAATATGTTATGATTGTGTTGTATTTAAAGACTTTGAGCAATTATGTAATAGCATGATCCATTTTCTAAAATTCAACTCATGCACAACCACAAAAGGATATGAAAATAGAAAAACCTAAACGCAGAATTTTCCTCTCAAAATTTTGATCCTTTCGGCCTGACGCCATTTATAGAACTCTCACCAAAATCTCTGGTAGCCATAACACGAGATAGTTGTTACTCGACAGATGCTATAGCGAATTCCGCAGAAAGATATAGACACCATACTAATAGAATCCAAGCTTCACCAGCAAGGATGATAGAGGATCTAACGAGGGAGGTTGAGAGTAACACCAAATTCGAGCATAGCAAATATGTTCAATAGGTTGGATAAATTGGAGAAAAGGGACACTGAGATGTACGGGAGATCATAAGTTACTGTCCTGGTGACAATTCGTTCATCAGATTAATGCAAATTCTCTCGTATAACATTAGGGGACTTGGAACTGCTCAAAAACGAGCAAAAATTAGAAACTTAGCATGTGTACAGAAGGTAGATTTGTTGTGCATCCAGGAAACAAAGCTTCAGCACTATCATGATGGCAATGTCGCCACATGTGGTATGTGGATGATTTTGTGTGGTATGCCATTGAGGCAAACGGTGCCTCTGGGGGTCTCTTATGCGTTTGGCAATGCTTTGCATTGCAGCTGTCGAAATCATGGATAGGAAATGGAATCATAGGTTTGGAAGGTCTATGGGAAGTGGAAGCAATGCCAATTACTATACTCAACATCTACTCGCCCTATATATTAAGAAACAAAAGAGCACTATGGCGTTGAATAAAATCAATGCTTTTGAGTAACCCCACAGAAAATGGTGCAGTGCAGGGAACTTTAATGCAATCAAACATCCGGGCGAATGGCAAAGCTCTACCCCTCCACCGCGGACAGAGATGGAAGAATTCAATCAGTTTATTATGGATTTAGAGCTTGTTGATATTCCACTGCATAAGTTCCATTTCACTTGTATATCTAGGGGAGGCCTGTGTAGCAGTCGCCTAGATAGGATTCTATTATCCACTTCATGGATACATAAGTGATTAAATCTAATTCAACTAGGCCGAAACAGAATTTTCTCAAATCATCGACCTATCATTTTGTCACCGGATGACGTAAATTGGGGTCCTAAGGTATTAAGAACTTTGAATTACTAGAACACAAATGTTGGATTTGCAAATTTTGTGAAAACAGAATGGAAGGAGATTCAGGTGTCTGGTTTCTGGGGCTATAAATTGTAGGAAAAATGCGGCTCATGCGGGAGAAGTTGAGGATATGGAATAAAGAGATATTTGGATCCACATTCAGTGTTGTGAAGTCTCTCAAAAATCAAATTCAAGAGTATGATAGGAAGTGTGAACATTCAATCCTAGTGGAGGCCAAAGTTTTGCAGCAGAAAATTGTCTGGATTACCTTACAAAAAGCCTTACAGAATGAAGAATAGGTGCTGATGCAGAAGGCGAGATCGAGATGGATAAAAGAATGGGATGGAAATAACAGATATTTCCATGCCAGAATTAATCAAAACCGCAGGATAATAAACATATATGGGCTATATGTGAATGATCAATGGATTGAGGGGGTCAGAGAGGTAAAAGAGAAGATTACCAAGCATTTTAAGGGCCATTTCTCTGAGGAAACCTGGCAGAGACCATCTATGGATTTGATACCATAAAATAGTTTGAATAATCTGGCTAATGCATACCTGACTGCGGCTTTTTCAGTTGAGAAAATCCGAGAAATAGTTTGGAGTTTGGGGGGGACAAGAGTTCGAGCCCGAATGGATATAATTTTCATTTTCTACAACTTCATTGGAATATCGTGAAGGATGACTTTACTACCTTTATCCAGGAATTTCATTTAAACAACAAACTAACCAAGAGCCTGAATCCCACATTCATTTCCTTAGTACCAAAACTATTAAATTCAGGTTAAATTGGAACATTTTAGGCCTGTATCATTGGTACACAGTGGGTATAAAGTTTTGGCCAAGCTCTTTGCTAATAGATTGAAGAATGTGACTCCAAAACTAATGTAGGTCCACCAAACCACATTTTTGAAAGGACGACAAATCGTGGATGGTGTTCTGGTGGCAACTGAGATCATCCATTCAACAAAGAAAGGTAAAAATCAAATGGTGATGCTAAAAGTGGACTTTGCAAAAGCCTACAACACAGTAAATTAGAATTTCCAAATGGACATGATGAGGAAGTTTGTTTTTGTAAAGTTTGGATAGATTGCATTCAAGAGTGTGTAACCTCGGTACATGCAGCGGTTCTAGTCAATGGCAGCTCAGCAGGGGAGTTTAAGCTACAGAGAGGTCTACGACAAGGAGATCCACTCTCTACGTTCTTATTTTTAATAGCAGCGAAAGGCTTGCACTTATTGATAAAACCGAGCTAGGGAGCTGAATAGATGGACTGGGATAAAGATAGGGGACCTTTAGATTACCCACCTACAATATGCGGACGATACGCTTCTCATAAGTGAAGGTTCCGTAACCGTGATTCAAGTAATGAAAGGAGTTTTTCGGATCTTTGAACTAGTATCAAGTTTATCAATAAATTTTATGAAAGCAACCTCTTTGGAATAAATATTCGAGATGAGCAACTTACTCAATTTGCAAGGGTACTTCTCTGTAAACCAGCAAAATTACCCTTCATCTACCTATGGATCCCCATTGGAGATAACCTTAGATGGATAAGGATGCGGGATACGATGATAGAAGTGATCAAGAAAAGGATTTAGGATTGGGAAAGCAAGTTTCTGTCTATGGCAGGTAAGGTTACGCTAATAAAGTCGGTACTAACTTGTCTATCGATCCACCTGTCTCTATTTAAGGCACCACGCAAGTGATCAAGATAATCCAAAGCTTGACGAGCAGTTTTCTGTGGAAGCAGCAATCTACCACCGTCAAATTGATTCATTGGATATCATGGAGTGACTTGTGCAGAGAGGTGAAGGAGGGTGGCCTCAGACTCAAAGATAAAAATTTGATGAACAAGGCATTGTTGGGAAATGGCTTTGGCGATTGAGGGAAGGGGAAGAGAGCCTATGGAGCAAACTTATCCGCTCCAAATACCTGAAGAACTAGGGACATATTAGGGACTGGACGATCACCTCTCTACTTGATGCAACTTCAAATCTCTAGCGGGATATTTTGAAAAACTCTGCTGAAGACTGGTTCAACAAATATATGAGATTGGTAGTGATTAAAGGAGACATGTAACTGCTTTGGGAATATAATTGGAGTGGCAAGGGGGCTTGGCTCTAAGGTTTGATAAGTTGTACAAAATATGCACAACAAAGCACCGGACGCTAGAGGAGGCTCAAAAAACAGTTGGGGGCTTAAATGGATGGGGAATAGCCTTTCGGTGACTGCTCAAAGACTGAGGAAATGTCATATGAGGAACTAAAAAGGAATACTAACTGGACGATCCTAGAGACTCAAGGCACTAATCGCTGGCACTGGGAAGCGGCTCCATAAGGTAAGTACTCGGTATCTTCAACTTATACCATCTTACAACACTATCTTTTGCAGTTTCCACAGGAGCGAAAGGAATTGGCAAACATCTGGTGCAAAATGGCCCCTAGGAAGGTACAATTGTTTGCTTGGTGCCTAATCCAGAACAGAGTCCAAACTGTGGAAGATCTGCTATGCAAAGGAGTGAGGATTGACGGGGCAATGCAGCTGTGCACGGATTATGGAAGCAGTGTCGAATCAACGCAACACCTTTTTTTGGACTGTGCAAATGCGAGAGGTCTATGGAGGTGTACTGGTGGTTTGAGCTTCACTATACAGGGGCTAATTGTCTAGCAGACCACTTTAATTGCCATATGTGACATATCAGAGAGATTATGGGAGTGGAAATCTGGAAAATCCTGTGGCTGGCCGTGGTGTGGATGATTTGGAAGGAAAGAAACGCCATCTGGTTTGACGTGGAAATAGAAGCTATGCAGTTACTAAACCAAGTTAAGATACATCTATGACACTAGATTACGACAACTAAGATGCATCATAGGGGCGTTACGCTGAGTGAATGGCTCAAAGAACCAAGATTATGTTGTTCAATATGTTTCATGTAAAAATTAGCGAGTAATTTGGTGTGTAGTAACTTTGCGAATTGTAGAAAAGCTTGTTGCAGACAGCTAATCCACAATTTCTATTTAAAATCTTTTTTAATAGAATGTTTATTACCAAAAAAAACTAAACGCAAAAATTTTAATAATTAAAAAAAATGGGTTGATGGGAAGGTCTCCTTCATATCAGTTGGCTTTGATCAAGGAAATTACAAACTAATATATAGAAATATGAAAACATACAATACTTTCATAGGAAAGTCAAACTAATGAAAGAGATTGACGAACTAAAGGAAGAATATATATGAATCACATAGTGTAGAAAAAAAATCCTTTTCCAGGATAAAAAAATATCTGTCAGCTCATGTCCTGATTATGTAGTTTGAACAACTCCGCGAAAAGAAATCGGACGGACAAGCAGCCCAAAACCACTATATCTGTGTTTCGTCATCTGGTCGTTCCACTATATGATTCATCCGGTTTCAAGAAAAAAGACTATGATGAAATACAAAAACTATAACCATTACAGTAGAGCCGAGGGATCCTGTAGAATAAATTGCATAGATAAAAGCTTGTTTATATTTGCTTATCTTTTATGTAGTATAAATATGTTGTAAACCAACAGATTCATTATTGAGAAATAAAGAGTGGAGGAATTAAAATGTCTAGATGGTATCAGAGAGTTAAAATCTCAATGTCGCATGCCACATACCTCCAGTCATGCGTCGCCAGCGCCATTGAGTCTCTTCTTCTTTATTTCTCTCTCGCAGGCAACGTCAAGTCGTGTGTAGGGTTTCTGCAACTCCTAAAACCTCTCTACCAAAAATTCCCAAAATTGGTATTTAGGGTATCAACCACAACTTCGATTTCTACACAATATTCATTGCTCAAGGTGCAAAAACATCTTCAAGCACACCATGGCTGATGAAATTCAGAAGGGTACTACTGAGGCTCCGTGAAGCCACTCTTTGAGGAAAAAATAAATTGGGCAATCTGACCAGTGAAATGAAGATGCCCGGCTCCATAGTTATGTCATGGCTCCCCAACTGTGTGATACGACACTCAATCGCAGTTACATGTACATGCCCACTGCAAAGGATATTTGGGAGGCTGTCAAGAGACCCATTCCAATGATGGCAACGTAGCTCAAGTCTTTGAAATCAAGACTCAACTTTGGCAAACGAAACAAGGTGATCATGAAGTTACGGATTATTATCTTGAAATGCCTGCATTGTGGCAAGAACTGGATCTCCTAACTGAAGAAGAATGGGCATGTGTCACCGATAATGCAAAGTTCCTTAAAAGAATAGCTTAAGAACGAATCTTTGAATTTTTAAATGGCCTTAATTATCCATTTGATTATATGCGTGGCAGGATCCTCAGTCGAAAACCACTACCATCCATTCGTGAAGTGTTTGCTAAAGTTTGTCGTAAGGAGCAATGCGAAAGGTGAAGCTCAAAGGTTCCTTAACTGTTCAAGAACCTGAAGTTTCGGCTTTGATATCAAAGGTACCACATGAAGGAGCTTTTGATCAGAAAGGACGTCTATGGTGTGATCATTATCAAAATCCAGTGCATATTAAAGAGATATGTTGGGACATTTATGGCAAACCAACGGACTAGAATCCCTGCCGCGAGCGAGAGCAAAAATCCAGAACTTATCATACATCGGTGGAGAGCTCAGTTGCTCCTCCAAAATCATCTAATAATGGAAACTTTACTACTGCTCAAATGAAGCAACTTTACAAAATGTTTTCCAAGATCAAATCCTCCAATACTCTCTCAAATCCATCCAAATGCACACTCTCGACTTTTGGTACATATATCAGCAATTGCATCCAAAGTAAAGCATGTATGGATTCTTGACTCTGGTGCTACTCACCACATGACTATTGCACATAATCTATTTGTTGCTTGCAACTCATGTGCTTAACCCCAGCGGGTTAGACTCGTGGATGAATCACATACCCCTGTTGTTCAGACAATTACTCCATCAGAACTGTGCAGTTAATTTTTCTCCTGTTGGTTGTGTTTTGCAGGACCTCTCATCGGAGAAGATTATTGGCAGTGTTAAGGAATGTGAGGGCCTCTTCTACCTTGAGAAGGTTGTCGTGGGTAAACAATATTCTGCTTTTATTTGTAATTCGGTCTCTGGTTCAAAGACATCAAATGATTTAATGTTATGGCACTTACGTTTGGGACATCCCAATTTTCAGTATCTATTTCATGTTTTCCTCCTAAGTTTGATATTCCTTCATGTGAAATGTGTATCCGTACCAAATACCATCGCACACGCTTTCCTCAATCAGGTTATAAACCATCCAAACCCTTCTACCAAGTTCATAGCAATGAATGGGGTCCATCTCGCACGCAAAATTGCACATAATCAAAGTGGTTCATCACATTCATCGATGACCACACTTGGTTTTGTTGGGTCCACCTATCAAAGGACAAAACTGAGGTAGCACCTACATTTATACAATTTCGTAATAAAACCAATTTCACACAACTATACAAGTTCTTCGGACTGATAATGGCACTGAGTACATCAACCACTGATTCCATAAATATTCTTGAGCTCATGGCATCATCCATCAGAGTTCATGTGTAGATACCCCCAACAAAATAGGGTGGCCAAACGCGAGATCCACCATCTTCTTGATGTTACCAAAGCTTTGTTGTTCACTTCAAATATGCCAAATTCCTTCTACAGGGATGTTGTCCTAACTTCAGCATACCTCATCAATTGCATGCCCAGCCGTGTTCTCTCCTTTGATGATCCTTGCAATAAACTTAGCCAATGCTTTATCATATTTTGTCTTAGCCCTATCCTACCCCTAAAGTGTTTGGGTGCAAGGTACTTGTTCCTGTTCGCCTTTCTCGCCACACCAAACTTGATCCTCTAGCCTGTGAGTGTGTCTTCCTTGGTTATTCTCCGTTGCAAAAGGGATACAAATGCTATGTGATATCCACAAAAAAAAACTCCTTATCAGTTGTGATGTTACCTTCTTGGAACATATTCCTTACTTTCTCAAGTTTACACTTCCAAAGGGGGAGTCACTACAGGAACTACAACTTGAGGATCTTAATTCTCTTGTGGATCTTAATCCCATCTTGGAAATGCCCTCACTTGAACTGTGTGCTTACTCACGGAGGCCCATACCAGGACAACAAGTGAAACTCACATTTCCTGAAGCACTACATGAATTTGAACTAGTATTTGGTCCTCCTAAAGAATCTTGAAGTTGCTCAGATGATATTGATCTTCCTATTGCACTCCAGAAATAGCATTGTTATGCACTTTTCATCCCATTGCAAAGTTTGTCTTATGAGAACTTATCATCACACTTCTATGCTTTTACAGCTAACATTGACTCTACAAATGTTCTCAAAGACATTCTGGAGGCATTCAAAATGTCAAAGTGGAGAGATGCAGCTATGGAAGAAATCCAAGCATTAGAGAAAAATCACATATGGAAGATAACCTAATTACCAGAAGGTAAGAGGCCTAGGCCTATTGGGCGTAAATGGATATTAACAGTGAAACATAATGTTGATGGTTTTATAGAAATGTATAAAACCCGTGTAGTCGCCAAAGGCTTCACTCAAACATACACTATAGACTATATGGTGGATATTTGCTCCGGTTGCCAAGCTGAACATCCTAAACTTAACATTGATTCAACCTTTGAGTTTGATGCTAGGTTCTTGTAACAATTCATAGATAGAGAGTTTGTGTTCTCTTTCTAGAGTCTTGGCTCGCTCTTCCTTCTCGGCTCACGAACGTGGATTTAGTCTCTTCCTTGAAAAAGGATAGGTGAACCACGTGGCGTAAATCGGTGTTCTATTACTGTTCTTGTTCCGGCGATTCTTAATCATACAAGAATTGTGGAAATTCAGAAACTGCTTGAGATTTGAGCATAAAAATTTCAACTTTGAAGGAGATGAGACAGTGGAAAGAGTAGAAATCTGCACTTGGAACTGGATTCAAGTGCACAGAAAAACAAGATCCGTCCTCCAAGTTTCTGGCTAGCTGCGGTCTCCACTGATCTGCGGCGATTCCGCCAATAATATAATATATAGTAAACAGCGAATCTCCGGTGAAATCTCCGGAGAAAGAGAGACAATTGTATCTAATGGGCTTGAAAAATAAGCCAATTATTCTTTATTTATTTTTAATAAAACTTTCAATTGCCTTAAAAATATTGGGAGATTGCAACCGTGCAGGCCTCATGTACGGTAGGGGACGACATTTCATTGAATTGATTTTCTTATCTTGGTTAAAAAAATTATATCTTTTGATTTATATTCTTATCCATATTTATTTCATAAACCTTATTTGATATTTCGCTCAATTCAGATCACTAGAATTCATTTGAGTTTACAATATTGCACTGTAATACGAATATAATAAATCCATAATTTTAAAAAATAAACTATTTATCACAAAAAAATCATCTTACCTAAGGTATTAAATAAATCCATTTCTGATTAATATATTCACTTATTTATCTCACAAGTAACATAAAACTAGATAGGGTCCCGCACCCGTCCCATCCTTACCGGCCACTTTGATGTCAACATTTCTGGAAGCTTTGATCATGGTGTTGAATTCGGATCGGGTTCCTACACCGGAGACTGAGTCGGGTCACCCGAAATCAGCCCGGCTTCATCGACAGTCTTCGGCTCCAAGCACTTGAGAGAAGGCATTCTCACCGGAGCTCGGCTGCTCCCGCTGCCATCTCCGCCGTTCGCCACTACCTTCGTGGACCTCACGGACATAGCTCGCGTGAAAATCCCCCACCGGTCAGACTTCGCCCCCCTTTCCGACCTCTCAATTCTCCGATTAAACCTTCCGGTACGGTTGCTGCCTTCGCCGGCGGCAGCTCGGTACCCTCGACTCGAACCGCGTTCGATTGCAACCCTAGGAGCACAGCTTCTGGTTCGATTCAACATAGCCCGGTCCATCACCTCCTTCCTCTTAACTTCTGGCAAACGCAGAGTGAATCGATCCAGATTCTCGTCGGGAACCACCAGTGAGTGGCCAGTGGAGTGCGATCGGAATTTACCCAAGCCAAACATCTTCGGTCTTCGTACCGATAACGACCTCGGCGGCCAGGGAGGGTACTCCAAACCCAGTGACTGGTTCGGGGCCGCTGCCCCTACTCCTTGCTGCTGCCCGTCGTCTACCTGTATGGCGATTTCAACGTTTCTTGCTCTCTCCGACGCATCGTTTTCCGTGGACTCTCCGGGCGCCTGCTCCGCCGTCTCCTCTGCTCCCTGCGGCTTGAGATTCGCTCTGCACACAGGGCACGTGACGTGTGACTCGAGCCAGGCGTCTATGCACTCTGGGTGGAACACGTGATCGCATTTGGGCAGCAAACGCAGCGTTTCGTCCTCCAAAAATTCGTTCAAGCATACCGCGCACTCCAGCTCGCCCTTTCCGATCTTGTGGTCCTTGACATCGGCGTAGGTGAAAGTGGGAAAGGTCTCGATGACCGAGGGGTCCAGCCCACGCGCCGCCGCTGCCCGCCGCGAACGGATTGATAGTGCTCGTCTTAGACTTCCGACCGAGACTGATCCGTCTGAGCAGTGACGTATATATATGGAACAGAATCCCATGAAGAACAGCGCTACTATGAGTACGACTATGATTATCACCATGGAAGGGCTCAAGGTCGTGAAAGGATATGGATTTCCGTTGTTACTTGGCGGTGCCGGCTGAGCTCCTGCCATCGATAGCAGCAGCCAGAGACAGGATAGAGAAAGGATTCCGTGATGATGATCTGCAGATTTCATTTTCGAAATCTTTTGAGGATGAATGAGATTTTGGAGTTGAAGTTTCTCTTTTATTTGTTGTCAATAAAGAAGTTTGGCCCTGGCCGTGGTAGGAGAGAGAGGAGAAAATTCTTGTGTTGGCGGCTCGGGTATTGAAGGGAATATGAAGGAAGCATCGCCAGTTTGACTTTCTTCATTTTTCAGTCCTTGGAAAATTTGCTCTTTGTTTGATTGATTTCTTTCCTTCCCCGTAAACTGTTGTTCGTCATTGATGAGGTCGCCTCACGGGTTGGACAAACCAAGGTGTGGGCGTTCGTAATTGTCTATTTTTTATTCGATCCGTATTTTGTTCGAAACTAATATTTGATTTATGTTTCGTTTCGTATTGAAATTTGAAATTTGGAATTCGAAGAACAATGAATTTCGAAACAATAATAAAAAAAAATCAAAATAAGTATTTCAAAAAAAAAAAATTAAACCAGAAGTTTAATTATAAAAAAATTGAACTATGTTGTTTCAACCTTACAGGATATATCGTACATTAACAATTAAACTAACATAAAATTTGACTTAATTAGTTTCAGTTATTGACCTTGAATCCATTGATCAGACTATAGAACCACAAGTTTAATTAACACAATATATTTCTTCCACAAACCCAGCAATTTCTCTGCATCAACATCGTCATCCCATTTAGAAGGAACAATAACACTTAGGCTGAAGCCATTAATGCTCTTTCACACTGCATCAAAAATTCAAAATTCAAACTCAAAAGATACCACCAAAAAATTTTAGCACAACTAGGCTTGGGCGTTCGAAATTCGAAAATTCGAAATTTCGAACAACAATTCCGATTCCGATCCGAATTGAATTCGGAATCAATATACAGTTTCGAATCCGATCCGAATTTCCGAATTGGATTTCGAGTTCGAAATTCGGAATCCCGAACATCATTTGTTCATCCCTAGACAAATGGGTGAGCCAAATGGATCCCACCCATTTCAACTGTACAGTTAGCGTCAGTTTGATAGTCGAGTTGGAGTAAGCCAGTTCGCAAACTAATATGGGGCTAACACGGGTGGGTGCGTTTGGTAGGAGATATTCAATTTTTTTTGTAATTGTTTTAGAGTGTTTGATAGTCATCCTCAGAACACAGATTACTCACTCTTACACGGAACTTAAATTATTAATATGTCCTTACTTATACTCTATAAATTTAATTTATTTTAATTATTATATTAAGTAATTTAATTTATTTAAATTATTATTTTCCTCAATTTAATTTATTTAATTTATTTAAATTATTATATTAATAATTTATTTTATTTTAATTATTATTTTAATTAATTTAATTTATTTAAATTATTATATTAATTAATTAATTTTATTTAAATAACAAACTATTAACGTAAATATTGTGAAAATTAAGGGTAAAAAAAGTTATTTCATATGTACGTGTTAAGTTGGTTTACTCCAACCCCACCATGATGGTGGGGTTAAATTTCATATTTTTGCCCAACTTTGCCCGGGTTTGTCTCTACCCGACGAGTAATCCGACGGGCAGGCAGATTAGAAGGCGGGATACCAAACGCCAGACAAACTCGGATTACTCGACAAAAATCATGTTAAACCATCTACAACCCGACTACCAAACTGGCCCTTAATGGCTACAACATAAAATGGGACAACGGTATGCCCTCTTGACCGAAATGGGCAGGCTAAGTCCGCTCATTTAGTAGGCGGTGCGATTGTGAGTTTTATTTTTGAACTTGCGGGTTGGCACGCCCGTCCGTTTACCTAGAAGAAGACTTATTCTAATAATTGGGCTACCAATGCTATAATATTTATTCCAACGTTTGTTTCCTAACTAAACGACTTCCATTTTCTTAGGTTGAAAATCGGACATATTATTGTTCCACACAGATTTTACACAAAATATTTCTCTCGCTTAGTAAATATAAATACTACACTCCATTTTCTCATTTTGATCAAATCTCATTTTCAACCTTATTGGATATAAATAATTTCTTTAATAAAAAATTTATAAAACAAAATAACCTTATAAAATTAATTAAATCAACTAAAAAATATTTTTTATTTTACTTTTTTTTTTATTAACGGTGAGTCAATCTTCCTTCTTTTCTTTACGAGTTGTTTAAACAAACTAGACAGTGTAAATGGATTTAAATGGGCTTGCCCGACTTCGCCCATTTTAGTAGCGTGTCAGGTAGAGATAACCAAACGATTCTGGATTTTCCCAAAAATCCGAAATGCATCCCACCTCATTACCTAAATTCTCTAAAATTTTGGGAATTCAGGTATTAGGGACGGGAACGAGACTAGATTTCTAATCCCATTTATTTTTGGAACGAGTCCAGGTAATGATCATACCCGGATCAAATTTCCATTTTTAAGCATATGGCTTCGAAAATTCCCAAAACCCGACCCATCCCCTTACCCGAATTCCCAAAAATTTTGGGAATTCGTGTATTTGGGATGAAAATGGGACCAGATTTTTGGTCTTGTTTACTTTCGGGACGGGTTCAGGTACGGCCAATACTCATCCCGATTACCCATTTGGTCATCCCTAGTGTCGGGATTGTCCGATCAGTTTAAAAAATGGGCCAGGCCCGCACCATCTATTTTTAGCAAACGGGCGGTTCATATCGAGATTTTGAGCCTATTTACCCGTTAGGGGCAGCCGGGCTAGCACTGCCGTATGCCAACCACTACTCGTGGCTATAAAAAAGGAGGAGAGAGGTTGATGGGCAGCCACTTGCCGTAGCATAACACCAGGAAAAGAATAGGTGAACCACTTCAACATCACCTTACTTAGGTTACCTCCATTCCATACAGAGGCGAAGCTAGCACCAAACCATGGACGGACGGAGGGGGGCCTTACCCTCCTTGGGTTCGTGGTCGTACCCTTAGGGTCCCAGACCCCCTGTCCTCTAATTGTTTTTATTTTAATTTTGTTTTGTACTCAAATTTATATCTAAATGTATAGACGTACTCTTTCACTTTCCATATAAAAGTAAAAGGTTCCCTATTTTCTCATTGTTTTTTCACAATAACTTTTTAGTTAGGGTTCGACGCTATTTGTTTTCTTGCGGGTTTTGGGTTTTCAAGCCCTTTCTGCATCTTTTAGCGACCAAGGTTGGTAATTTTTATAATTATTTGAGCTAATATATTATTATTTTTATAACTATTGAACACATATATTATTTTATCATCGCCCTAAATATTTTACAACGCCCATAAAAAAAATTCCTAAGAAAATTATGCGTCTGCCCTGACCCCAAATCCTCCTAATGGTGCGTTTGGTAGCAAGTTTCTAGGCGAATTATGTCGGATAACCTTACCCGACGTTTGGTGCAGAAACACTAGTTAACCCAGAGCCCGACGGATTGCATCTAGGCCCGACCAGACCCGGGATAATTGCCTGTTTTCGGCTCCATTTTTGTCCGCCCAAATTTGGGCAGTTGCATAATCCGTCTGTTGTCCATCCTTCCAAGTTAAAAAATACCCTCAATTATCCAAAAGTCTACAACAAAACCGAGTATTAAATACAATAATTTTCTTGAATTCTTCGTGAAACACAAACCCTAAAGCGGCATCGAACTCCTGTCACAATACTCCGAGAGCGGTGAGTTTTCCAGATCTGTACGCGGTCAACCTGCGACGCACTCCACATCCAAGGTTTGATTTTCATGGTTTCCGTCAAGCACGCTCGATTGTGAACTCAATTTCGAGTTTTAATCTCTCAAATACGATTTTGACTTAAGGCATTCATAGTCCTCGTTGGGGC
>JAOWBN010199440.1:0-14917 GCA_028565015.1 Pinguicula moranensis | reverse complement strand
TAGATAGATAGATAGATAGATAGATAGATAGATAGATAGATAGATAGATAGATAGATAGATAGATAGATAGATAGATTGAATCCGGGTTTGAGGGATATGTTCAGATGCATATTCAGCCACAGTTCAAGCTTTATCAGGTGATGCTGAGCTCTACCGATTTTTTTTTAATGTATTTTCTATTTTCCTCTTTCTCATTTGTACATAAACTTTACTTCTTCTTTGTGAATTTTGGCATAGCCAAAAAAAAGACAAAGGTGTTGGTTTTGGTGTTTTTATGTTTTTTTTTACCAAAATTTATAGATTTTATTCATAGAAGTGCTAAAGCACATATTTACAAGCCAACTCCTGGCGCTTCCAGATGATATTATCAAGGAAGGCACATCCCCACCTCCTTAAAACCTCTATTTGGCAAACCTCGGGTAAGGTAAATCCAAGTAGAGGAAAGAGTATGGCAGCATGTATTTCCTTTTACAATGTAGTAAATTAGATATTACTTATCTAAACCAAAATGTGAAACAAACTTTAAACCCATGAGTTTGCCTATTGGAGTGTCTTATAGGCGGGAAGTCTCTTTGTTCTAATATGAGTTGTTGCTGGAGGCAGGCTTTCATATGTTTTAAACAAACCATCCTGATTCAGTGCACCCCACTTGGCCAAAGAATCAGCCACGGTGTTGGCTTCTCTATAGCAGTGCTTGATAGAGAAATTATGGAAGGCATACGAAACCTGTTTGGTGTGTCTAAGTTGAGCTATGATTCGCCATGGAGAGAGTATGTTGTTGGTTATTGACTCCAATAAAATGGTTGAATCAATCTCCACATCCAATAGCAAAAAACCGTGGGATAGACATAGTCTCATACCAAATAATAAAGCATTGGCTTCAGCTTCAATACTCGAGAAATTTGTGTACTTATTAGCAAAGGCCATGAGCATTGTACCTTGATAATTGCGTAGTATTCCTCCTCCTCTAGCAGTTAGAGTTGAAGCGCTTCCATTAGTATTGAGTTTAGTGAAAGGTATATTGGGAGCGGTCCATCTCACTGTAATATTGTGTGGAGGTCTTGGCAGCGAGAGGTTGATTTTGAGTACCCTCATGATCTATTGAAGTGAAGGTTGTGAAGGCATGGCGAATGTTGTGCTGAGCATGATGTCCTGAAAGAGTTTTGTTGAAGAGTGAATAACTGAACCAAATGGCAGAGGAAGGTTCTCAAACCTTACTTTGCATCTAAATTTCCACACTTCCCAGCAGATTATAATAGGGATGAGCCTTTTAATAAAACTGATGACACCATTTGGATGAGGAGATAGCCATGTCCCCAATCTAACTCTTAAGTCTGTAGAGCTTGGATTAGTGTTGAAAATACTGTCAAAATGCTGCCATATCATGGAAGCCAGTTCTCCCTCCGAGTGTAGATGATTGACAGTTTAGTAGAGCCAGAAGATAGGCAACAGGAGCACCGTGATGCAATAGGAATACCTCTAATTCTAACTGATTCATCAACTGAAACAATCCTGTGGAAGATTCTCCACATGTGAATGCTGAGTTTTAGTGGAAAATGCTTCTCTCACATCCAGGAAAAATCCACACTAGGAGCAACTCTTAACCGAATTAGTTCACATGCTGACTTAACTGTGAATAAACCATTATGTGTAGGCATCCATATGCGTATATCCTTACTCTCATCTATTGGAGTGTCACTGATTTTTTGGGAAGTGGGGGCATCAAATAATCCTTGTACCTTCAGTATATTCCATTGATGATTTCGTATAAAGTCTTTCATCTTTCACCTTGGATCCGTGGGTGATATTATTGGTCCAATTGGTGTTCCTTTAAGCCATATATCCCACCAAAAAGTTGCAATCCCCTGCGCCAAGGAACCATAATGTGTTAGTCAACATGATGTCTCTGACCTCTATGAGTCTTTTCCAGCAGTGAGAGTGTGTCTCTCTAGCTATGGCTATTGCTGGATCCTTGACCCTACAATACTTTCTATCCATGAATTGAACTCAGTGGCTTTCCTTTCGTCTAAGAGCCCACCAAAGTTTCATTCCAAATGCTGTTGACTGTCCTTTATTCTTCTACCGCCAAGCCCACCTTCAGTTAAGGGAAAGCAGATTTGTTTCCATGACTTCCAGTGGAATTTTTTTTTGTTATCCCTCCATCCCCAATAAAAATCAGAGAAGATGGCTTCAATCTTTGATATGATTCCAGCTGGTGGTTAATTACCATGAGTTGATATATTGGAATGCTTGTAAGGGTGTGCTTGATAAGTGTCATGCGCCCTCCGCTTGATAAACTAGCTGCACTCCATCCATCTAGTTTAGCTTTGAGCTTAATCAGTAGCTGAATGAATATGGCAGTTTTTTTCCTTCCATAATATAGAGGGACTCCCAGGTAGTTAACTGAAAGTGGACTATGGTGAAATCCTGTCCATTGCTGAATAAGGACTTTCCTTGCTGCATGAGCTTTGGGAGAGATGATAAAATCACTCTTTCTCACATTGACTGATTGGCCAAAGCATGCTACATATGTCTTGAGGAAATTTAATATTGCATCCAATGCTTTTCTTGAACCGCATGTGAAGATGAGCACATCATCTGCGTATGCAAGATGAGTGATAATTGAACACCCATTAGGACTGTTGTAGGCATATGATGGTGACATTGACATGAGATATTTCAGGCCTCTGCTCAGGACCTTTGCCCCTATAATGAATAATACAGGAGGAGGGGAACCCCTTGTTTAAGACCTCTTGTGGATTTAAAGAAACCATGAACTTCACCATTAGATAGAATGGAGAAGCCACAGTTTGATATAATTCTCCATATCATGTCTATGAAGTTTTATGCAAAACCAAAAGATCTTAAGACTTTGATAAGATATAGCCATGATACCCGGTCAAATGCTTTTTCCATGTCCATCTTTAAAGCAACATTATAGCCTCCCTTTGATTTGTTGAGAAGATGTAGCATCTACTGTGCTAACAGGATGTTATCTAATATGTTTCTGCCCTTGACAAATCCACATTGCTAAGGTGAGATGATAACTGGTAGAATTAAGCTGAATCTGGCTACCAAGAGTTTGGTGAGGATCTTGCCAATATAATTATAGAGACTGATTGGCCGATAATCAGATCAGGAGGTTGGTGGATGCACTTTCGGCAGTAGGCAGATTAGAGTGCTGGTGAATGAGCCAGGTAGTTCTCCTCCTGCAAAAAAAGTAGTGATAGCCTTGTGTACATCATGTTGTATAATATTCCAACAAGATGCAAAGAATGCACCTGAGAACCCATCAGGACCGAGGGCACTATCTTTGTCCATGGAATGAACTATGCTCTTGACCTCATCCAGTTCTGGCCATCTACATAAGTCTTCATTCATAGATGTTGTGATCAGATTAGGAATGACTTGTATTAGTGAATCAACCAGGAGTTGTTGATTGGCCGTGAGCTATTTAGAGAAGAGCTCTACTAAACATTGAGTAATAGCTTGTGGTTATTCTACCCATGCACCTTGAGAGTCCTTTAGTCTACTGATATAAGATTTTTGCTTGGTCAGCCTCACTGGTTTGTGGAAATAGACAGTGTTGTTATCTCCTTCTTTTAGCCATTTGATCCGGGATTTTTGTCTCCAGTACACTTCCTCTGCAATAAGTAGTTTGGTGTATTTTGTTTTAGCTTTGGATATTGCCATTTTGTCCTCTATGCTTCCTGAGATATCATACTTGAGTTCTAGCTCCTGTAGTTTATCTTCCCCTTGTTTGATGTTCTGGAAGATATCGCCATATACCATCTTCTTAGTTCTGCTCTTAATCTTTTCAATTTACATCCAATAGCATGAAGGGAATTGGTGGTTGATGTAGGTCTGTTCCAAGATTCCTCCACAAAATCCATAAATGAAGGGTGATCAATCCAAAACTATTAAAATTGGAATCTGCAACCTTTATTATCTGTGTGTCTCCAAATTCAAGCAGTAGAGTGCAGTGATTTGATTGTGCCCTGTTCAAATGTGTGACTAATTTGTAGGTATTGATGTGATCCATTCAGCCGAGAGCAGGATTCTATCTAATATTTGCAGAACTCTTTCCCTCCTGTGCGGTTGTTGCTCTAGGTAAATTTGTTACCCGAGAATCCAACATCAGTTAGTTGGCATGCATTTATGGTGTCCAAAAAATCATTTGCATATCTGCTAACAATAAGGAGTTGGCCTGCTTTTTCTGTAGATGTTAAGACCACATTGAAATCTCCCCAGAATAAAATGGGGTGATTAGTAGCTGTACTTGCAACCTCATGTCTTGCCATAGTTGTTATCTTTCTGATCTTGTACATTTAGCATAGATGCACCCTAAATGAAAACAGATAGATGAGGCTTTATGTTGCACCAACATGACTAGTAGTTGTGCAAAATCAAAATAAAGAGTGCACTCCCATGAATCCTTCAAGAGTATCCAAATAGTGCTGTCACTATTTGACTGACGAGAGGCAAATTTTATCTTCTTCTTCAAATCCATCATCTTTGTTCTATCTTGTAGGGGCTCAATCAGTACTAGTATTGTTACCTTGTGAAGTTTGAGAATCTTCTTCAATGTGAAAATGGTTGGAGGGTTTCCTACTACTCTTATGTTCCAGATCAGAGCATGGTTCATGTTTTCTTGCTTTTGGATCTGGTTTTTGGTGGTGAAGCAGTATATTGATCTCTGTTTTTGGCTTTACTCTTCCTTTTAGTTGTAGTGTCATCTTCATCTTGCCAATGTCTGACTGGTTGCTCTTCTAAAACTTCTCTGTGTTCATCATCAGTTATAGGACTTCATCTGCTGACCAGAGTTTAGACATTGGAGTTGTGTTCTGGCAATGAGTCGCTGCTTTGAGTTTTATATCTGATATGGTGTCCAACTGACCTTCATCTTGTATTAAAGACAGATTTTCTTAAATATCAGGTGTCTGATTTGGTACGGATGACCCTGTAATTAATACTGTTTCTTGAGATGCTGTATGGACTAAAGCCGCTTGAGCTGATTCAGTTCTCACTAGAGGCACAGATGAGTCTTCCTGAGCACATGAGACTGGGTGATTGGGGGAAGTAGCAGGAATGCTGAGGAGGTCATTTGTTCTTGCAACCTCGGTGTCAAGATAAACAAATTTGTTAGTGAGAGCAGGTATGTCAGATGCATTGATCATATTAACAACAGAGTCAATATCAGGTGCAGAGACAATATCAAGAGATTCTATATTGTCTATCTGCAGTATAACATTAGCACTGGATGTCCCATTCAGATCAGTGTCCCTTTCATTCATTTCCATCCCTAATCCCTGTTTGATGGTGCACTTATCCTTAACAAAAGTATTAGCATCTATATGTGAGTGAATTTGAGCTTGAGGGATAGCTATTGTACCTTGGCCGGAGGTTGATGCCAGGTTTGTGGCTTCAACCTCCGAAGTGGTTGGAGTTGCTTGAGCTGCCTTCTGTGATGCAGCCTTTGTATTTGCAGCATTATATGTTGCATTATGGGTCTCCTTTGCCTGATAAGTCTGTATCACATTGCCTGTTGTATCTTTTGGCTGAAGGGCCTTCCATTTTGGGGCTTTATCCGGCTGTTGATTCAATGTTTTATCCTTCCTGTTTTGTGATGATGAGAGGTATGGATGCAACACTTTACAATCTTCTTTGTCATGTCCTTGCCTCATGCAGTGCATGCAGTATTGAGGCAGCTTTTCTGTTTGTAGGACCTGCCAAAAACCGTCCATTCCCTCTGCCTCTATATATAATCTTTTCACAGGAGGGATAAGAAGATTCATTTCCACATAAACTCTTGCAAGACTTGGCCTAGCAAGCGTAGCCGTGGCTTGATCAATTTTAATCGGATTGCCAAGGACTTTGGCAATAGAGCATATAGCATTATTTCTGTAAAATTGAGTAGGAAGACTCAGCAGTGTTACCCAGATAGGAGCAACATGTGATTCGATGCCTGGCTTGAAATATGTAGACCATTTGAAAACTCTCATCGGAAAATGCTTGAGAAACCATGTTTCACGCATCCATAGTTTGTCCCTATCTTCCTCTTGGGAAAATCTCATCAAGATATGTTTGTGGTCGAGTAACCCTATGAAGACCTCCCCTTTCAATCAAAAAGCAACAATCAACTTCCTTATTTCTACGAGCGACGGCCTTCCGTGTGAGAACTTGACTATGAGATCAAGCTGAAATGGTGTGTTCAAAGAGGCCATGTCCTCTTTGGTGAAAGAGACTTTTGGCTCACCTTTCCATTATGTTGGGACTTTTAATGGGATGGGGGTATATGTTAGAGGCTTGTTTGCTCCTAGAACGGAGGCAAATGATTTCAAGGCTGATGGGGTGTGTTTGATGGTTCCTTGACTAGGAAGGGGTTGAAAGGTTTCCAAATCCGGTGGATCCATGAATATTTGCAGGTGAAACAGAGGTGCTATTTGAGGAGATTGGAGGACCTTCCCGGGCGCGCGAGGCATCCCTGGAAAGAGGGAAGCTCATGGATTAGAGCTAGGCAGGTTCGGGTTGCAGAGAAACGGCGTGCGACAGAGTGGACGAGAGTGAAGGGTTGGGTTTAATGTGCATCAAGATGATGTTATCGCGAGAGCTCGAGAGGGATAAGTGTGAACATAAAGCTTTTTGATTCAGGTATCATGTGTCATCTCTTTAATGCCCCTTTTGTTGGCAATGCATCCTGCAACAATTTTCACACAAAAAATTATATTTTGTTTTGGCACCAGCGTGTTCCAGATGCTAGATAGCTTCTGATCTTCGTGGTGTGGGTATGCTTCAGGGATCTCTACAGAGATAAGTTTGTAAGCACAGCTGACTGTGTATTTTCCATCCAAGTAGTATCTATCCTGCTCCAGACTGTTTAAGGAGAAGTCCTGCAATGAACAAAGCAAGTTAGATAAGTCAAATTGTTCTATATCTCTTAAATGTCTCCTCCAGCACCATATCCATTTCCATATGTTTGTATCCCAACAGCCAAGATTTGAGATAAAAGTATCAATATTATATGTACTCAAAATAGTCTTGGATATAGTTCTGCGAGGGAGGTGTTGTTATGCCATTTATCTAGTCAAAATCTAACTCCATCACCACAGCCCACTCTGAGTTTAATGAATTGCCTAAACCAATTGGAATTCACCATGTCCTGGATGTTATTCCACTAGCTAGAAGCATACATCCTACCTCTTCTTCTGACTTTAGATCTTCTTGCTACTTGAATTGGCCTTTTGAGTTCTATGTGGTATCCTACAATTATTACACCATCCAAGCCATATTTAGATCTAAGTATTTCCATGGCTAGACTGCTCTCCCCAGTAAGTATTCTTGCTCCCCATTTTTCCAGCATAGCATCATTGAAACTGTCTAGTTTCCTTATCCCCAACCCATCTTTTTCCACTGATTCAGTAATTTTATTCGAAGAGATCCAACATATTTTCTTTCTTTCCAGGCTACTATTCTAGAAGAATGATCTCTCATAGGAGATGAGTTTCTTGATGATTACAGATGGAGCTTTTGCAAAGGCGAAATAATGAGAAGGTAGTGCTGTCATGACTGCATTAATGAGAACAAGTTTACCTCCTATGGACAGAAGTATGTGATCCCAATGATTTAGAGCTCTTCTAAACTTTTCAAGAATTGGACTCCATGTAGAAAGTTTGGATGGACTTGCGCCTGCTGGCAATCCCAGGTATTTGAAGGGTAGAGGGATTGTTCTACATCCCATATAGGTTGTCATGTCCTCAACTGTAGATTGCTGCAAATTTATTATCCTAAGGCTGCACTTAGAGAAGTTGATTCTAAGTCCTGAGGTGATCTCAAAATTCTACGATATGTCTTTAAAGACTTTGATTATATTCCAATTTGCTTGTCCCCACATCAAAGTGTCATATGCAAACTGCAAATGAGTAATCTGAATCTTATCATTGCCAATTCCTACGCCCTTAAACATATGTAGTTCAACAGCCTTATTTATCAACACAGAGAGCCCTTCAGCAGCTAATAGGAAGAGGAAGGGGGACATGGAGTTACCTTGTCTTAAACTCCACTGAGGGTAGAACTCCTTAGTTAAACTATCGTTAATCAGAATAGAAGTGGAGGTAGATTCAAGGATTTCCTTTATCCACCAGATCGAGCAACTAGGAAATCCCATTTGAATCATGACATCAAACAAATATTTCCAATTTATAGTATCAAAATCTTTCTTAAAGTCAACCTTGAAAATGAGTTCTTGCTTTCTCAGCTTCCTCAGCTCATCCACAACCTCATTTGCTATCATGACGCCATCTAGTTGGGAGATATGATCTCCTCCATTACCCCTATGATCTTGTTAGCAGGACTTTGGAGGGCAGTTTTGGCATAGATACTATCAGAGTTATAGGCGATGGTCTTGAACATGAAGAGGCGTCTCTGTCTTAGCCACCAGGGTGATATGGGTTGCATTGCTCCCTATAGCCAATTTGCAGTTCCTGTAAAACTCAAGTTTGAGCAGATGAAGAAAATGAAGAGGCATCCCTGTCTTAGCCACCAGGGTGATATGGGCTACATTGCTCCCTCTAGCCAATTTGCAGTTCCTGTAAAGCTCCAAGAACATCTGGAAAATATCAAATTTGAACAGATGAAGAAAATGTTTAATGAATTTAAAATTTAGCCCATCCGGGCCAGGAGTTTTGCCACTGTTACAAGCTTTTATTGCCTCTATGATCTCTAGTTCTGAGAATGGTTGCACCAACATGTGTTTGGACTCTTAAGATAGCATTTTGAAAGGGATGCAGTTGATATTAGGCCTACTCTAGACTTACTTAGTGAATCTGCTCTCAAAGTGGTTCTTAAAGCATTCTTTTACTTGTTCAGGATCATCAATCCAGATATCCCCGTTCCATACTCCATTGATTGCATTTTTGCTCCTGTTCTTATTTATCCATCCATGGAAGTAAGCAGTATTTTGCATTTTGGATCCAATTAATTCGGGATTTTCGGTAGAGCATGCTGTCTAAGTTTTTTGTGAGCCTAGTCAACTGATCTTGTAGATTTAAAATGATTTGTTGCTCAGACTCAAATATATGTGCTGATACGTTTGTCTCAGCCTTAAGATCCATTTCTGAGAGCTTCTTTAAGATTTCTTTACGTTCAGCCATAGGGTTCCTTGAAGCCCCCATATTCCAAGCTTTAATCACTGCTCGAAGGGCTTTAATTTTTTTCCTTGATTTTGAAGCTTGCATATCCACTAGGCCCCATATTACTCCAGATGTTTTCTACCAACAAGTTAAAGTCCTTGTCATCCAGCCAGACCATCACTGGTTCGGGTCCCCAGTTTTGAATCACAAAGTTTAGGAAAACCGGACAGTGATCCGAGTCATCCCTATCAAGGCCCTTCTGTATCCGTGATATATCCTGACCTAATCATTTATCATTTACCAGGAAGTGATCTAATCTGCTCAAGGCTTTTAGGGACTTTAGGTACCAAGTGAAACTTCTTTTTTTCATTCTCAAATCCTGTAGGTCCATATAATTGACAAGTTCTCTGAAAGTCGAGATCTCCTGGGCACAGGAGTGATTAGATGTGCCTCTCCTTTCACTTGGATCCAAAACAGCGTTGAAATCACCCACTAAGCACCATTTCTCATCTTTTTTTTCAAGATGAATGTTCCTAATTTCATTCCATTATTCAGTTTGGAGTTCAAATCATATGGACCATATATATTCAGTATGTGAGATAATGTATCTTCTCTATTCCAAGTACCAACAACACCTAAAACTCCATCTCCAGTCAAAATGCATTGTCTTGAAAATCTATTCTTGTTCCATATACATAAAAGTTCACCTGATTGGCCAGTAGACCCCTGGTAAATTCAGTCATACTCTGCATCATACCATAAAAAGTCACAGATCTCTCTCACTACATGGCTTATCTTTGTCTCTTGTAAACTAATGAAGTCTGCATTTTGTGTCATGATTAACTCTTTAACTCTCTCTTTCTTTACTTGGCCGCATAGGCATTTAACATTATAGGTGATGATCTTCATTCAAGTAACATTTCTTCTCTTTTCTCAACAGTACCACTGTGTACTCTCTCTATGACCTTCCATTTTTTGTGTCATTTGGATCAATACTTCCCTGGTTTCCTGAATGTTTGGTCCAAATACAAACCCCAAATTCTTACCAATTGTTATGATTTAGTCAGCCTCTTCCTCTAGCTAGACAGTAGGAAAAGTAGCCAAATCTGGAGTAACTTGAGGGGGTTGCTTGCCTGATAGTTGGCATATCCAATTTTCCAGGATTGATAAGTCTCTCAATCTTTTAGAATCATTATCCTTTCTCGTTTGACTCCTTGTGTTTGGACCAGCTCCAGTCTTTTTTTCCCCACTAATTTCTTGGGAGTGGAGTGTATCTCCTTAAGAGCATGTGGGTTGCAACTCAGTGGAGGAAACTCACTAGCAGCCATTTTCAGGTAAGTTATCAGTGCAGACTTTGGTTCACTATGCAGTTGGTTTTCCTTTTGGGGTGACTGACTGATCATCACCTGGTCAACAGTGGATTGGCAGGTAGTCCTTGGTGACTCAGACGGGGTGGATTCCACACAGAGCACATCATCCAGAGGTGTCTCCTGGTTCCAAGAAGATTTGAGTTCACTTGGCTCTATTTTTTACTCTTGGTTTTCACTACCTTCCTCACAAGCTATAGTCTCTAACTGTGATGGAGGGACCAGTGGACTAGGAGGCATATTGTCAATCTTTTGCTCTACAATCATGTTTAGTGGGCACAATTTTGGCTGGTTGCAGGGTTTACTCGGCCACCAGCATAGTTTTGCTGGAATCCACATATTTTTAGGACCAAAAACAAGGGTCTTATCTTTTCCCTGTTCAGCTTTGTTACCACTTTTGATATCTACCACAACAGAAGATATGTCTTCTTCTCCCAATACCAAGGCTAGACATTTCACCTGATCCACAAGGTGTACATGTTGGCCTGAGGGAGCTGTATGATTTCCCAATCTAGTATCACCTAAGGATTCTAACAAGGAGCAGTCACCTGAACTAATGTTGTCATCTGATTCCCCTCCAAGTATATTCCACCAATTTGTATTATACCTTGTTTCAACAAGTTCAATGATTAAAAGAGTATGATTTAAACCATCTAATTTGATAATTAAAGTTGGTGGTACCTGTTTGCCTAGTTCTACCAGAACCATCATTTGTGCCTCCTCCAAATAGCTCTTCTGAATGATACAATAATCCACTTTGATCAGAGAGACTAACTTCGTACCAATGGTTTCCAGAAATGTTCTATTCTAGAGTTGTATGGGCAGACCAAAGACTTTAACCCAAACCATACGCTTAGAGATAGATAGATAATAGTCCCCTATTGTTAGATTTCGACCTATCGGACTAGTTGTGATATTTAAGTAGCCTGCAGCTTTGAAGCCTAACTACAGATCACGCCACCCATCTGGAGACTTCAAAGTTCCCACATAACTGTGAGAGAGCTAGTTAGGATCCTCTTTTCCAAAGGAGAAAATAAGGTCAGTATCAACTTCTGGGGCATGTGCTATTATTCCATAAGGGCTTGCTAGTGGAAGCATCCATAGCCATGTCCTTGCCTAGTACCTCAAGTCGGATCGGGTGAAGCTTAGTTTTCATGATCAATTTCTAGAGCAAGTTAGGCGCAGCTCCATTTGGTACCTTAGCCTTTTGGTATTTGGCAATGTTTTCCTACACACAGTATGGACCGATCCAGATATTATTTAACTGAAACAGTTTCGAGTCTATATCTTCAACATGTTCCTCAAATGCGAGAAATCCAAATGGGAGACCAAATTTTTCAAGCTTGCGTGCAATTGTCAATTCCTTAACTTTCCCTGCCTATTAATTATGCTCTACACTTTATCCACTCCACAATCTAAGGTAAAGTTAGTTAGGAAGAAAGTTTGTGACTTTGCCAAGCTGGAAATGGTATCATCAGTGTTTTGTTGAGATACTCGAGGCCACAAGCGCTCATGAAAAGGCCGGCACTTAGCCATGTCCACCCAACTCTTACCCAGATGGACTTGCGCCCGTTGTCTATGTATAAACTCTAGTGATGCCTTACCTTCCTTTATGATGGCCCTTCTCATACGTTTCATTTTGTCCGATGGAACAATCCAAGGATTCATAGCTCCTTGACGCTGGTTTCTCAGGTAAATGAAGTCACAATAAGAGGCTGGTATATGGACTCCCCGGGCGCGTAAGGCATCTCTGGGGAGAGGGGGCAGGGGTACGTAGAGAGCTGCTGCTCTCCGGCAGTGGGCAGAGCAGAGAGGATCCGGGGCAACATTAGGAAGGGTGCGGGTTTATTGTTCATGCACAGGAAGCGGGAAAAAGACATGAAATATATATTTTTTTGAGTTGGTAAAGTTATTATTTTTGCATAACTATTGTGCATGTAAATTATTGTCACTCCCATCTACTTACCCCAAAAAAGAACACATTTTCCTTGAAATGTTTTTATTTTCACCCCCCAAAAAATTTAATGCACCCCAAATTTTTGATGCCCCATATCAAAAAAATCCTAGATCCATCCTTAGTAGTGTGTGCAACTCATATGGAAGAATTAACTCTAACATTGCTATCATAATTGTCAACCAACAACCGCTCAACCAATCGAGGGCAGATGGATCCTTCTGAGGGCTGACGAGGGCTATAGCCAGGTAAAATTTTAATTTTTTTTAGAGAGCTTTTAGTTTTTTTAGTTAAAATTGATTTAATTAAAAAATGCCAATTAGGCTGCGATACAACAGAGTATGGGCCATGTTCCCTGTTCTCTAGAAATAAATAGAGCAACATGACCTCGGGTCTACGACAATACTTTCATAAAATCGAGAATCCTGGTAGAGATTGGGCCTTGTAGTACCCACTACTTCCCAGAAAGGTATGAGGCCTAAGACTCGGATTGTTATGCGGGCTCGCGAGTAGGACATTGAATTTTCCTTACTTCATTGACAAGGTGCTCAATCGCCCATGTGGAGTAATGGGGTCCTCATTTTGGCTATCTGGACCAGCCTACCCATTAAAAATGTTGGCAGATTCACATAGCGACAATTCTTCGTCAAAGACTGAACTAGGTTCCAGCAATGACTTCCAACATTTCTTTGTCACAGAAGGACCCAACGACTTTTCTTCAGAAATATTTACACAGTAATGGTCCTGTTCGTGCGCCAATGAGAGAGCTGGGGATAGTCTAGGCCAATTTGCCTCATTGAGTATATCCATGCTGCCTGGCAGGTTTCTAGAGGGATGGTCTGTGACACAATCTGAACGCATTGGTTCACAGGATGGCTGGTCATGTTCTTCATCCGTGATATCTGTACTTGTGAGGGGCTCGGCCTCCAAACTGTCTGAATTAGTAACTAAGACTTGTTGGGATGATCTCCTAGAGAATTCCATGCACTCTAAATGGGCCTGATTTTCAGAAACAAGGACCACTGTCTCGTTGATTTCTTCATCACGAAATCCTCCCGCCAACTCAGATGTTGGGATGTTGGCTCTAATCTCTTGGCTGCGGTGTGCAGGAGGTGTTGACTTGTGCTGAGGGGAGGCTTCAGAATCTTTCAGCAAAAAACACCTGAGACAACATGTTGATTCCCGAAATAGTCCATTTTCCTGCTAATTTTCATCTCAGAGTAGCTTTGAGGTTTCAGGGATAAGTCATGCGCTAATTGGCCAGTCGTCCTAGGGCTATAAGAGTTAAGATGCTTCATAGGATTTGCATCGGGCCTCCCCCTGCTGCTACGATCTCCCCCGAAGTCGAATTAGGGCTTGTTGCCCAAGACAACTACCTTCCCTACGATCACTGACTAGGTTCTTGTGTCGCCGGAGTCACCCTTGTCTTCTCCGTCTATTCTACCCTTTGTAGGCAAGGTAGGCCAATCAACCTCCTAGAGAGTATGACTCCAAACGTGCCTGTTCCTTATGTTTTCATCTGAATGCCAACAGGGAGTTACGCTGTTGTTGCCTTGCTCTTCTATTACTTGCACATTGAAGCTTTCCTCTCATGTGTCAACATCGATAGAAAGATGCAGTGGCGCATTGGAGGTGGTAAGTACATTTAGACGGGCAAATTGCATCTCAGTTTTTCGCCTCGTTTTGTCATCGATAATGATGAGTGACCCAAGGTGAGCCACAACCACCTCAAAGAAGGATGACCAACAATGCAGTGGTGTTTCGCAGATTCACACCCATGCCGAACGAGAGAGGCAACCGTTGATTAGCTGCAAGGGCCAAAGAGATTGGAGGCAGAGGTGTGTTGTAGTTGTGATATCCGAGAGGAGGCGTTGTTGGGCTTAAGGGGATTTCATCTTTACTAGCACATCACCTCCCTCCAGCCACGCCAAAGAGCTATCTTCGTATCCCGATAGAAATGATATGGCGCACGACAAACAGTAGCGCACGAACGCACGAATTCGGCCAAAATGATCAAAATACCATCGTGTTAAACACTAGCACGGAGTTCAACATGGGGGTATTTTGGTCATTTTGCCCCATTTGTGTTGGCCACGCGCGTTTCTGTTCGTGGCTATATCATTTCTGTTGATTCGAATCTTAAGTTATATAATTAATGAGCAAATAATCACGAAACAAGTTAAAATACCCTAAAATCACTATAAACCGCAAGAGAATGGCGTCAATTATAGTAATAAAGAGGTCAAACCCGAATGAGACAAATTAGACTCGTAGCACATAGACTCGTTAACCCTAACAACATGCAAAAAATTATAAAAAGAAAATTGAGATGTATAGTGATCAATTAGCAAATAAAAAATCATAAAATTAAGGCCCTGTTTTGCGCAACATTCTTAAAATTATAATCCAATTATAAGCACATTTTTTCAAAAAATAACTCTTCATTTTTTCAAAAAAAGTTCTTATA
>JAOWBN010199429.1:0-14917 GCA_028565015.1 Pinguicula moranensis | reverse complement strand
ACCATCCTGGATCTACACCAAGTTGTGCACAACATGCATCCAGATTGATGAGTCTCCAAACTTGTTGATAAATTATGAAGGTAAGGCTAGGGAATTCCTTGTGCCCCCTTCAGTACCACCTAACCTGTACCTTTTTGAAGATGGAAGATAGTTATATCAAATAGACAAGTGGTTTAGAGTAAGGGAGAGTGAAGTACTCTGGACAGTTTCTTTTCAGGACATCCATGCAGTGAGGCATCCTGCATGACCTGTTATCTGTGCCATGTGTGATTACTATACAGCTCATCAAGGAAAGCTAGTAATGTGAATTCAGAATAACAGACACATACACGGAATTACTAGCCAGTCAGATAAGGAAAAGGGAAATAAGGGTGTGGTTCTTATGGATCTTATTCTTATCCAAATAGATCTTTGAATAAGAAGAATTATTAAATGAACAATTACCTCCTGGTTGTGGAAATGGGCTTGATTTTGTGTCCACCAGATCTTCCAGATTATAGTAATCCACATTGCTTTCCACGCATCAGTATCAACGGACCTCGGTTTTATAGCCATAAAGTTTTGCAGGGAAGGCATGCCAAGAGGAGAGTAGACAGTGTCATTAACTTGAGGTTGATCATGACAGAATAGCCATCGCTTGATGCCTTGCCATGTGCCTGATGTAATGGTGCATGAGCTGAATAGGTGTGACAGATCTTCCTGGCCAGATAAGCAGAGTGGACAGCTTATATCTTGGGATTGTGGTATTATGTGCCTCTGTTGAAGGATGGCCTTGACAGGGATAGCGTTCTGACATATTCTCCAAGCAAGTATGATTTCTTTTGTTGCAGAGAATTTGTTGCACAGACTTATATGTTCCTGAACTGCCTCTGGTGAAAATACAGGTAGCTCTAGATCAGCCTGAGTCCTGTAAGTTGCCTTAACCGTATAACTTTCATTTGTATGTCCTTCATATCTATAATGGTCTATTCTTGAGATTTCAGGTTGTTGAGTCTGCAAGAGTGTGTTTAAAGCTGTTAATTCTTCAAGTTCCTGCCCCCTCAACCCTCTTTTCTAGAGAAGTTTCTAGCACCTGGTATTAGCTTCCCAAATACCAGCTTATGAAATCATTAAATCTTGATTCACAGACAATCTGAAAAGTCTTGGAAATGTTTTGTCCAGTCTAGACTGTTGAAGTCATGGGTCCTTCCAGAATAAAGTGTTTTCCCCATTCCCTATTTTGATCCTGACAACTTCCTGAAACCATGGCTCATGAAGTACCTCCTGCAACCATGGCTCATGAAGTACCTCCTGCAACATTGTCTTAGCTATATCCTTCAAAGTTTGACCAAATACCCTCACCCTTAGTTGGTCTTCGTTTAACCTGTAAGAGGGATACTAGCAACCACGTTATAAAATCATGCATGAACGATAAAGGATTATCATGTGGTAAATCGTGAAAGGATGGGAGCATGTGGAATTTGATAGGCTTCAATTCATAATTGTATGCAGCGTCAACAAGGATGATACAAGAGGAATGCGTCCTGATTGTAGGAACTCATAGCTACACTACGTGTCATGAACTATCAGAGTGGAGTGGAAACTAAACACGAGTGTGTGCATATTAAAAATTTAAGGATTTCCTAACGAAGGATCCAAGCTAATTTACATAGCTTTAATGCAAGAGCAAGGAGAAAGTTATACATTTTCTTGAAGTTTTAACCAAGTTCTTCAAACTAGACTCGTTGGAGGTGCTCAAACGACGACCTCTATGGAATTCCACATCACCACAACTCTTGGAGGCTTATACAATGCCTTGTATTACAATATATGCGTGTATGTACAGTGCTAGATCTTCGCTTATAGTTCAAGAAGATAAGAAACAAGATCAAAAATTTTCACCCCTTTACCACATGGTGCTCTCGAGTAACGAGAGAAAGAGGAGGAAGAATTTCACTTTTCTTCTATGAAGACCAAAAAATGCATAAACTTCTTCACATCTGAATATATCAAGGTATTTATAGAGTTAGCCATGGCTTTGAGATGCAAACACATCCAAGTAAGTAAATCAACATTTGATCCTAACCATATATGTGTTAATGGTTTTTAACTATCCATGGATTTGTAGAACTCTACCACTCAACCTTTATATACAACTCTTTGTATACATGAACACCTCATTACATGTAATTTCATTGGATTTGAATCCTACGCATGTAATTCAATTGGAAGAAAATGGCCACTAACTTCAAATATCTCATATATGAAAGTATAGTAACATTCCACTATCTTATCTCCGTGAGGTAGTGCCTTCCAACTCCAATCCAACTAATTCAAGATTTTGATGCAATACAATACATCCCCTAAACATTTCATATTTATCATTGCGACCCCATAATTACATTTGAGTACTTGAAGTATCAAATACTTCAATTCAGCCCCTAAACTCTTCCTTGATTCATAGGCAAGAATTTTTCTTTCGAACCTTCTCTCATCTTCTGACTCTTCTTGCATGACCAGTAAACCCACATCTCTCCCTCACATTGCCATAATTTTCAGCCACCGCTAGGAGGCATACTACGACCTCCTCCTCCTCCTCGGGGATGCCTCTCGCGCTCGGGGAGACCAATAGTGCCCCATTTTCACCTATCCCTCCTTATTATTGTTCTTTCTCTTACCTTTTCCCCTCCTTACAAACCCTCGTAAATGAACACAAGCTATGAATCTATGGATAGTCCCTTCACACCAGATAAAATGCATGAGATGAGCTATCATCATTGCGAGTAAGGTTCCTTATGAGCCGACACTCAGTCAGTGGAACTTGGGAAAGAGCTGGGCTAAGGTCGCCCAAAGACGACCTGTTCATGTGTGTCTGGGGTCTCGGTTACCCCAACAGGGCAAAGATGCTACATCTTGTAGCAGGAGGAAGCAACAAACGTTCTTCATAACAAACTTTCCTATTGACTGTGGTATGGAGAGACTGGAAAGTATCATCCACAAACAGGGGAAGGTGAAGCACCTAACTATTATACGCAAACTTGATAGATACGGCCATCCATTTGGATTTCTTACGTTTGAGGAGCATATATAAGATCTGGAATCGAGGTTGTTCCAGCTTAATAGCATATGGATTGGGTTGTACCATATGCAAGCCAACATTGCTAGATATCAGAAGTCCCAATCACAGAACATAGTAGACCCCCAGCTCAGGGTACATCCTATGAAAACAAAGTTACAAAAGATCCCTATTGAGACTCTAGGTAAGAATATGGCTATGGATGCCTCCACCAGTAAGTTAGTAGCTCAACCTCCTGCACGCGCTCTATCTATTGACCCTGACCTAAGCTTTTCCACTAACACTGATGGCCATAATTATATTGGCACATTGAAATCTCCTGATGGTTGGCGAGATTTGCAGGTAGGTCTTAAAACAGCTGGTTATTTTAACGTCACCGTCAGTCCTATGAGAAACGGTCAAGTTCTACTACGGGAGGAAGATACACTGGACATGGAAAATTTAGTGGATAAAGATAGGGATTGGTTGATGAACTGGTTTCAGGAGCTGGCATCCTGGGGGATTCTTTTAGGAAGGGACTGCTACCCTCCTCTAAGCGCATGGTCTGGATTAAGGTGTATGGACTGCCTATACAACTTTGGAATAAATCAGTCCTAAAACCATTGGAGAGAAGTTAGGCACTATGATTCAGGTGGACACGTGCACCTTGCAAAAAGAATATCTGGAGGTTGCACAATTATTGATCTAGGAAGACATAGGCAGCAAGGTTCCATCAACTCTACCTATCAAAGTGGATGGTATAGTACATAATCTACTCATCACTGAACTGCTAGAAGCACGGCATAATGCTCACTGGTGGCATATGTCTGAGGGAGGTTCAGAGGACCTCACTAGCTCTTAGGAGGTATCCTTAATGGACTCTGTGGATAGAAATTAGCTGGATAGCCTGGTTACACCCACAGAACAAGAAGGTCAAGATAACCATCTAGCAATGATAGTGAGACCTAAGGATATACCTCAATTAAGTGAGGATACTCGAAGCTGTGAGAAAGATGTGCAGGGAAAGGCAAACACCTCAGCCTCTAATGCATGGATCCCAAAAAAAGCTAGATTGGTGACCGAGTAAGCAATTGGCTATGCAATTGATAAACACCAGTGTTAATGGTCGATCCTCATCCCTTACCCCTATGGCCTCCCCATCCCAGGGTGACCCTATAATAGTAGAGCAGGACTGTGATCCTATAACAGGGGAGCAGGACCGTGACCACATAACAGGGGACCAGGAATGTGGCCACCACAATGTTGGGATAGATCTGGCATGCCTCGAAACTCAATTGTCCTTGGATACTGTGCTCTGCGTAGAAACTCCTCTATGTGATGTTCTACCTCTAGTCTACCAGGCTGAAGTTTTTTAAGTGATCAGGAAGGATACAACTTATTGTATATTTGATCTGGCAGTGACTCCTATAGTGGATGATATGGAGTATCCTCAGCTGAGTTTCTGCCAAACTTCAAAGGAGTTGCATACTACCCCTAAGAAGATTCGAGTCAAAAAGAAGGGGGAGGACCAAAGACAATGAGCCAAACAAGAAGGGACCATGATGCTGAAAGGTTAAAAGACTTATCAACTTTGGAAGATTGGATTGGTAAGTTATCAGACAACCATACTTAACCCTCTGATTTGGTTGCCCCCTCTTTGGCTCTTGTAGAGGAAGAAGCTGACCATATTATAGCTCTAGTCAAAGATTTAGGATTGTTCTTTGCCCAAAATATTAAGGAAACAAAGGACAATATTACCCAATTGACACATAATAACTGGATGGCAGCTGAGAGAAATCTCATAGACAGTGCTGAGTTTGGGAAAGAAGTAAAGTTTCACGAATGTCATTACCTACAATGCCAGAGGCCTTTCGTGGTCAAGGTAGAAGACTGAGAGTCAAAGATTTGATTAGGACACAGAGAACTGATTTTGTTAGCTTATAATAGACTAAGAAGAGCCAGACTGGGAAGGAGCTTCGTGATTTCTTATGGTATGATGGGGACTTTGATTGGATTTATCAGGCAACTAAGGGGCAATCAGGTCGACTCTTATGTATTTAGAATAAGAACAAGTTTAAAAGACAATATATTCTCTCTGGTGAAGGAGTATTGGGGGTGACTGGGATTTGGCATGGAGATAGTTCTGCATCTCATATGCTGAACATCTATGGTCTGGGTGACTTTGAAGCTAAACTGGATCAGTGGAGGGATATCAGGAACATGCATACTGGTAAAGAAGAGGATAAATGATGTTTAATGGGGGATTTCAATGCCATACTAGCTCCAAGTGAGAGGAGAGGTATTTCTAACCACTCTTGTTCCTAGGAGATTAATGCTTTCAAGGACTTTATTCATGATATGTCCCCGCATGACTTGAGGATGGAAAGAAGGCAGTTCACCTGGTATCTTAAGTCCCTAAAAGCTATGAGAAAAATGTACCGCTTCTTAGTGAATGATCACTGGTTAGGCCATGACATAACATAGACACCAAAGGGCCATGACAAGGATGACTTAGATCATTGCCCGGTTGCATTAGTTTCTGCTACCCTAAATTGAGGCCTAAACCAATGAAAGTCTTGGATATCTAGCTAGAGGATAACAACTTTAATTTGATGGCCGAAAAGATGTGAAATTCCATATTCCCAATTGGCTATGCCAGCTTCAGAATTAAGGAGAAAATCAAGGCTATCAAAGTTAGTATCAAAGTTTGGAACATGGGAGCCCCAAGAGATTTTCTGGCTGCAAGAAAGGTAATGGTGAAATAGCTGTCTGATATGATGATCGAGGTAGAGACTACAGTGCCACATATCTCTGAGGCTGAACAACATAGCATCCTAAATCTACCAGAACAACTGAGCAAACTCACAAGGAATATAGACAGCATGCTCCATCAAAAATCTAGGATAAACTAGATCCAAAAAGGGGATGCTAATACTGCTAATTTCCATTGTTGGTTAAACAGGAACAAAAGAAGGAATGTCGTTAAGGATGTTAGGAGTGGGGGTATTTGGCTTGAGGAGCCTGAACAGGTTAAGGAATGTTTTCTGAACCACTTTCAAGACAGGTATGCAGAGCAATACTGGAGCAGGCCTAAGGTCTGTGGCATACATTTCAAACAGCTCTCCAGGGATTTCAAGAAATTCCTGATGTAACCCTTCTCAGAGCTAAAGATATCAGAAGCTTTACAGGGTTGTAGCAGTAGCAAAAGCCCTAGACCTGACGGTTTAAACTTTAAATTCATTGAGCATTTCTTATACCTATTTAAACCTGATATTCTTAACATGTAGCAGTAGCAAAAGCTCTGGCCCTGACGGCTGGAAATTAGTACATAGCACATCAACTGCTGCAAATATCTGTTAAGGGGGAAGATCAGATTGTGTAAGGAGAGTAATGCTGACTTCAAAAGGGATCAAGATGAGACTTGTCAGCTTCTAAAGGGGAATTCTTCCACTGAGCACAATAACAATCATACGATCACGAAGCTATAAGGTAAGAAGGTAGAGCTGAGACCATATGGGATCAGTAAACACGTTTGTCGTTATCGAAGTTTACTTTGAGGGTAGCCTGCATAGCTAATAGTTTAAATGATCAAGGTTACAAGATATTGTAACAATCATAAGACTATGATGCTATAAGATATACAGGGTGAGCTATACACCAAGATTTGCTTGATGTTGGTAATGACACTTGGGGCCACCAAATCACTAAACTTTGATAACAACATGCATAGCTGAAGATCAATTGATCAATTTATTTGTGTCTAGTGGTTTAGGGTCCCTGGAGGATAAGTAGTCTTACCATTGTTTTTCATTTCCTTCTTCTATGTATCTTATCAAATATATCTTGTACATAACATTTGTATTTTTTGTATTTATGAAATGTTGCTTAACAAAAAAAACTCTTCCTTGATTCAATTTTCGCACCTCAAGAGTTTGATGTTAATGTGTGTGACTCTATAGGTTCTCAATATCTTGACAATGGAACATGAATTAACATAATCATATTATGGTTAATGAATTAAACTCCTTTAATTCTTTAATCCTTAATTTATGTCCATAGGCCAGGAGTGACATCTAGCAATATGTCATGGTCACCCAAGTATTGAGAATAGTCTTGTGTGGATACTTCACTTTCAAGAACTAGTTCCCGTGTAATTACTATTCCTTTACCTTTATCATATTCCAATTTAGCATATAGAGGTTATTTGTCATCCTCATTTATATATGCTTTGGATTTCTTGTAACGGAGACCATGATCCTTGAGTATTGGTTGCAAACTCCTTTCTAATCGAACTTGTACTTTGATAAAAGGTTTATTATGATCTCTTACAAGTGGCTATAGGGATATCTCCTCCTAACTATTTAGGAATTTTGAATCCTTTATTGATCGTTCATTATACTTTCATACTTCATATCAACCCCAAAACTATCCATCGTTACCCATTTACTGTGTATCTCCAAATAGAATCAAAGAGTTACATCCATACTTAAAATTCCATGGTGATCTCAAGTGTAAAATTTCACTTACAACTAGTATTCTTTAGAGCATCAACCATTGACAATATGGTCAACTCTAGTTTTGTTAACTACTCCCTTCAAAAGAAAGCGACTTAGAACATGCTAACCTATCCGCATTAGTGATGCCATGTCTTACTAATACTATAGATAGGGATATTTAGTATTGATAATTTTATTAGAGTGGTCTCATCATCATAACTCTTTGTGATCCACTCTAGTTATTAATACTAGGGCTTCATTATTTGATATTAAATAAAAGTAGTAAATAAAACAAATAATGAAGAATGCTAAAAATCATACGCATTATATAAAAGTATGGATACAATGGCCTTATAACACAACACTAACACCGTTGACCTCATGCGTACCCTTACATTCCCTCTTGGCCCATCCTCCGCCTTGACTCATTGATTTTGGTTGGTTGATCATCCTATGTTAATAGCATTTTGGTCTCTCGGAAGGCGAATATGAGGAGGATTATCATTTCCTTCACCCTCTTGTATTCATGTATCATTTTCTTCATCGACCATTTGTTATTTATTTCTAAACCTTTGGTTTAACGCTCTGAATCAGTTAGTGTCAAGAGGCGGACTCAACTCAGGGTTAAGCAATCTCTTCCCGTACATACACCTATTAAAGCTTCAAGAAGTGAGAGATTTTTTAAAACCAAAGCAGTCTATACTAAATAAGAATTAGAACAAAGAAAAGTAAAGAGATAAACATCAAGCTAACAATAACTAAACTAGAAACCCAAACCCCAAAAATGACACAAAAAACTTGACAAGAATCAAAGAGGTTATCCCTAGGCCTATAATAGTAATACCCGCAAGTGGACAGACCGGTGTAGAGCCGGCTTACCACGGGGTTGAATCTTTGAAGGACTCAGGGTGACTAATCTTAAATTATGGCTAACCTAGTGCATACCCAAAGAAAATAAATAATGAAATCAATTAAAGATAAATTTGTTTTGGATCATTCTTAATCTAACAAACAAAACAACGTGATCGATTACTTGGAATAAACTTGAAGGAGAAGGATGTATAGGTGCTTTAGCTTAATTTACTCACACTCTGGCTTAGATTGGTATTCTAACATGCAAAACTAGCAGGATCCGTTTAGTGCACGGGAGTCCCAGGTTGGTAGTTAGTGATTCATGCTCAAATTGGCTATGGAGATCAGTTTAGTGCACAAGAGTCCCCCAACTTCTTGCAATCACTCCTATGAGGGTTTCGTTTAGTGCACGGGAATCCCTTAAATTATGGTCATGGACATTATTTCTAGGAATTTAGAACTTCCTTCCCTTTTCAACTAGGTCAAACCACCAAATTGCTCTAAATGGTTCAAGAGTTGATGAGGATTCAATTGCAAGGAATAAATGCCAAAATCTCTAGTGAGAGAAGCTATAAATGATGGAGAGACTTTAGAGAGAATGAATAGTTGTATAGAATTAAAAAGTTGCAAAAATTATAGGGTTAAATGTATTTATTGGCCTAGGTTTTAAGTGAGGGAAAGAATGTAATATTCACCCAAAAATCTTTTTTCCCGTTGAGCTCTGCCACCTTGACTGGCGACTGAAGGTATGTAGCGGCCGCTGAAATTGCTAGTTTGTTGCTTCTTATCATTCTCAACTAGCACTGGGTTGGTCTTTTGCCAGCCATCCAAAATGTGATTTAGAGGCTTCTACAAGTTGACAGCGTGCATTAGGTTCGGAATTGACATGGCCTAGATTCTACCTTGGAAAGTAATTGGTGTTAGGTACCGTTGTGCCAGGCTCAGTTTTAGCAGGCGTCTTAATCTTCTTTGGCAAGGCACTAGTGGTTGATAGTGTGTGTCGGTTCAAAATCCATGTGGGCCAGATCTGCCTTGGATAGTCAATAGTGCTTAGTGGTAGATGTTAGCTCATTTTTTTCGGGTGCCAAAGTCTTTTTGGCAAGGTACTAGGCATTGGTGGTGGGCGCCAGGTTCAACATCGGTGTCTACCAAAATCTTCTCTAGAAAATGTCTGCCAAAAGAAATGTGCCACAAGGCCATAGTAAGCAGAAAGGCCCCTACCTCTAAAAGAGATACAGTAGTGGAAAAGGTCCCTGACACAAAGAGCATTCCCACTCGGAGCATTGACAATAATATCAATAAACCTCAATATGTCACCTTCACCCCCTGTGAAATCATCAAAAACAACCGACAGTATAAAAAAACCTTGATATGCAACCTTCACCCCCTTTGAAAGCATCACAAAGTAAGATCTTTGTTGTTTGTTGCCAAATGCGACAGAGTCTTTACCATACCACATGACCAAGCCAAACAGCAAAAAAACGACAAGCAACAACTTTGCTGATATCACAGGCACAATGAGCATAGCATGGATGAGTGCAGAGAACTTAATAATGAGATCAAAATACTTATTCAGCTTGGCAACTTACAAGAACAGGTCAAGCGAATTCTGCAAGGTCCCAACAATAGGATTTGCAACTATACATGGAGGCAATCGCCAAATAGAAATGAAGAAAAAACCAACTTCAAAATAACCAAGTTACGCAGGAGCCACCTCGGGTCATAAACATAATCACTAGGAGATTTGGGGAAGAAATTTCCACACGAACCCAAAATAAAACCATCTGCGGGGAATTGAGCATGGTCTCGATACAAGCCCCACCGAGTATTGACGATGTTTTTTTTATTAGCCAAATTTCATTAAATAAAAGAAATATTTACAATCGTGTTCCCGGGAAAGAACAAAAGCTACCAACACACTACAGCCACCAGCCTCACTATGTATAGTGATTTTACATCTGTGATCTCATTCATCCTCCACTAAGCAGGTCGCTCATATCTATTATTTTATTCTTGCCAAGGGTTGTAGCTGTCATCTTATCATTCTATGGATGATACACATCTCACATATGAATTTTAGAGTATGAGCAGCAAGAGTCTTTACTGTCAACTTATCAATCCATATGAATTGGTACGCAGCTCTGCCTACGTGCCTGATAGCTTCCGGAGATTGAGAGTAATGTAAAATCATCTAATCCATGTGTTAGACCTCAAGGTATGGCTTCAGTTCACTCCTCCCCTGTTCAGTTATCAAGATACAAAGTATCCTGACTGTCTAAGCCGTATGAAGTCTCTTCCTTAGGGACGCCCTACCTATACCTTCCAGAGATGAAAAGACATTAACATGCACAAGAGTAAGGCAATGAGGGGTCAGGGTGGGTGGGTTGAGGGATAGTGCTATTCAGTTATACATATCGTGCCAACTGCTGGTGAGTCTCTGATGTCCAAAATTATGTGAGGCACCTTTAAACACCCTGCAGGTAATAAAAGAGGGAGGGAGGCAAGATAAAAAAAGCAAAGAGTCTGGAATATTAGAGTTCTCAGAGTCAAAGACTCTGATCGAATCACCAGTCCATAAATCCACTTTTCAAAATGTGGCCTACCATTGTTTTTTCACTTATTGAATCCCATACATGTTTATGGCCTGAAGAGCCAGTCTACTAGAGTGTAAGAAAACAATTGGTCTGTTCGTTTTGCCTTTACCCATAGCAAAGTAGAATGTTGTATGAGTTGGGTAATCTGTGCAGTATTGATCTCCATTGCTTGGAAGTGTTTTTTATTTCGTGTTTTCCATATCTGTCAGGCTAAGGAAAACCATATAGACTTCCATGCACAAGGATTAACATCACCTGGTCTTAAAGCATAGAAATCATGCAATGTTGGTTCTTGCATCAGGTTCTGTGAAGCTCCTGATTCACTCCATAACCATTCGTATATTCCCTTCCAAATTTTCAAAATAATCAAGCAGCTAGTGAATAAATGAATGATAGATTCATGTTCAGTACCTGATTGGCAGAGGGTGCAGGTGAGGAGTTGTTCATCCCTTATGATGTTCCTGTGTAACAGTTCAACTTTCACATGTAAGGCATTTTGTAATAGCTTCTATCCGAAGACCATTATTTTTTTTAGGAGTTATCTTATTCCAGACCATCTGTAAGAGTATGGCTTCCACAAGAGAATATTGTATTTTAAGGGAGATGAGAATCATCGAGTAAGTAGTTGAGACAGTGTAATTACCATTCTTGTCTCCCTCAAATACGTACATGTCCCTCCGTTGATCTATGGGGCCTATGCGTTGCAGAATAAAAAGGAGGTCTGTTAGATCTGATTGTTCAAACTCCTACAGTGATCTGCGCCATAACAGATTCCATCTCCAGACATTGTTAAGCCAATATCCCATATCTCTATGTAAGCATATCGATTAATAGAGATCCTGAATAATCTTGGGTATCTTACTGATAATGGGGAGTAGAGGTGCCATGGATCGGACCAAATTCGATGTTAAGCCCATTTCCTAAACTGAGTTTTGCATTCTGGCTGAGTTGAAGATGATTTGTTGTATCCTGTATATTCTTCCATCATGATGATACCTGAGATCTACCCCCTCTTCTTCTCAAGTTGGTTGTAGGCAGCTTCAGCTTACTTAGGCATGCTAATACCATAATACCTCTCTGTCCATATTTAGATACTTTTTTCCAGGCTCGTTTCATCCGAGAGAATTCTGGCACACCACTTCCCAGGCATTGCAGTGTTAAAGGCTTGTAAATTCCGAATACCACGTCCCCCTCTTTCAGTTGGTGTTATCATCTTACTCCAAGCAAGTCAGTAAATCCTTCTTTTGTCCTTGTTTCAGCCCCATCAAAAAAACCTCATAATGGAATTCAGTTTGTTAAGAACCACATCAGGGGCTTTGAAGTAACCTAAAAAATGTGCAAGTAAAGAAGCAAGGACTGAATTCAGGAAGGGCAATTTTCCTCCACTGGATATCTGTTGATTCTGCCACTGATTTAATGTCTTACTCTACTTCTCAATAACTGGCGTCCATGTAGATTTTTTCCTCGGGTTGGCACCTAGTGGCAAACCTAGGTAAGTGAATGGAAGAGTTTCAGTTTTGCAGCCAAGGAAGGCTGACAATTCTTGGAGGAATGTTGATCCCTGTAAGACTACTCTTGCAAAAGTTTACTTTCAGATCCGAGACAAGTTCAAAGTTGAGTAGTATGGCCTTGAAGACTTTTATTGTACTCCATGAAACCTCTCAAAAGAGAAGTGTGTCATAAGCAAATTGGAGATAAGTTAGGCCAATGTTTTCTGCACCAATTCGGACTCCCCCTAGCATCTGTACATCTGCTGCTCTTTCGATCATGTTGTAAAGTCCCTCACCAGCTATTAAATATAAGAAGGGGTAGAGTGGATCTCCTTGCCGTAGGTCTGTCTTCGGTTGGAATTCAGATGTTGGACTTCCATTGATGAGAATGGAAGTAGATGCAACTCTTTGATCCAACATATCCAGATTAAAGGAAAACCCATATGCATCATAATGTCATGGATATATTCCCAATTAACCATGTCCAAGGCCATTTCAAAATCAACTTTGAGAATCAGAGCTTCCTTTTTCTTTTCTTTTTCAGATCATCTAAAGCTTCGTCCGCAACAAGGACTCCATCTAAAAGTTTTCCCCCTCTAATAAGCGCCATCTGATTTGGTGCAATAATGTCACTTATGATGAGGCTGAGTCTATTTTCCAAGACTTTAGAAATAATCTTAGGGATGACCCCTATGAGGCTAATAGGCCAAAAGTCATTGAAGCTGAATGGTGGATCTGTTTTTGCTAGCAGTGTGATGTGAGTTGCATTGCTGCCTCTGACCAACTTACCATTTTTGTAGAATTCTCTGAATAATTGGCATAAATCATCCTTCATTAGATATAAGAATTTCTTCATAAACTTGAAGTCTATACCATCCGGACCAGGACTTTTGTTTTGGCCATAATCAGCTACAACACTTAGATCTCCACTTCGGTGAAAGCTGTAATCAGGTAACCTTGAGCCTCCTGACCAAGGCTTTTAAAATTCATGTTGCTGATTTTAGGCCTAGGCCAACTCACTTTAGAGAATCTCTCTTCAAAGTGCTTTTTGAAGCTGTTTTTAATCAAATCAGGATCTTCCAGCCAGTTGTTACCATCCCAGATTTCCGTTGATGGTATTTTTCCTTCTATTTCTCTTAAGGAACTGATGAAAATAGGAGCTGTTGACATCTCCCTACCTTAGCCAGTTAACTTTTGATTTCTGGATTGCAACACTGTCCAGTTTCTTGGTGATCTTCTCAAGTTCATCCCTGAGCTGGATGTTACTGATAGATGATGATGCAGTGATCTGATCAGTACTGGCTCTCTCTACTGCCAGCTCCATCTCCTGACATTTTATTAGGATTTCTTGGCTTTTTTAGTCCAGATTCTGGGGGGCAGTTTGATTCTAGTTTTTTATGCCAGCTCTGAGAGCCTATAGTCTGGTTTTGAGTATGAAGCTGGCATAAGCTTCTGGTAGTGTATTGTTCCATGTAATCTCTATCATTTACACATAACTTTTGTCCTCCAGCCAATAATCCAAAACTTTTAGGGGTTTAGGCCCCTAGTTTAGAGCTTTAGAAGATAGTCCCACAGGACAATGATCAGAGTCTTCTCTCTAAAGACCAGTTTGTATCTAATTTGTACCCTGTTGAAGCCATTTCTCATTGCATAAGAATCTATCCAGTCTGCTCATCGAGGAAAAGGAGTTTAAGTACCATGTATACCTTCTTCTTTCCATTCTCAAATCCATTAATTTCAGATCATTGACATACTGCATGAAGCAGGATATTTCCGGATCATTTCGGTGAATGGTTGAGCCCTTCCTTTCACTTACCTCAAGGACAGTGTTGAAATCACCCATCAAACACCACTTTTGATCTCCTTTGTCTGTGTGTAGGTCTTTTATACTCTGCCACTGAATCTGTTTGGATGATAAGTGTCGGGGACCCTATATGTTCAACATATTAGAGATAGTATCTTCATTTATCCAAATACCATTAATGCCTAATACCCCTTCTGCATCCATGATAAAGTTTCTACTGAATTTTTTTTTGTCCCAAAGACAGAAAAGTCCCCCGGATTGTCCTTTGGATCCTTGGTATACCCAGTCAGATTCTGAATCCTTCCAGAGATAAGAACATAATTTAGCCTCAATAGTGTCCATTTTTGTCTCTTGTATGCTGATAAAGTCTGTCCTTTCAATAGATATTAGGCGTTTTACTCTCTTCTTCCTTCCAGGGCTACATAAGCCTCTTACATTGTAAGTTAGGATCTTCATAAAAATATTTTTCCATCTCCTTTCTTGCTGCTTCCAGGTGTTGCAGCAGTCTGTGATTTTCTATTTATTCCATTCATCTGTATCAGCCTTTGCAGTGTATCTTCTGGATGAGTTCCATAAGTTAATCCTAGTTCACATCCTATTTCCATAATAGCTTCAGCTTCAGCCCTCTGTTGATTGTCTGACACTGC
>JAOWBN010199418.1:0-14918 GCA_028565015.1 Pinguicula moranensis | reverse complement strand
GGACTTAGGATTTGCATATCACATTGAAATCCAAAGTTACATAGAAGTTTAAATTAACAAACAGATTATAGGTTGTGCCATCCAGCCCACTAGGGAGTAATGAAACTGACCAGTTGGTCTTTTAGCTTTGATTTCCCACCATGTGTTTGTTTGTATAATATGGACTTCCTCCTCTTTAAGACATCTCTTCCCTTCGGAGTGTAACCTGTTTTTCAGCTTCCAGACCTGCCAGTTGAAGAAATCCAGATGGACATCCATGCGTCTAGATTATTGCTTGGTGGTTTGTTAGAGCAGAATTACATTAAGTTAGACACTTCATGCGCACTATCCAACGTTGGTAAGAGCCATCTGTGTATCCCCTGACAAATAGAGATTGTTAGTATACAAGATCTAAATAAATGGGTAAATGTTTCTTCCCCCGTTTGGCATAGAATGCATCTGATGTCCTGATCAGTAGGAATGATCCTTCTTTGCTGCAGAGCTGATCTTTGGGGTAGAGCTTGCAGTTGAGAGTATCATGCCAGGATTATTTGCTTCTTCGGAGATAACCTATTCCACAGGTACCTTATTTGTCACACTAATTCATCTGGCATGACGTGATCAAATACATTTAGTATATACCGGTATGCAGAGCAAGTGGAGTAGCAACAATCTGTGCTTCCTTTGAATATATAATGATCCACTACTCCTATCACAGGAGCCCTGTCTTGCAGTGCACAGAGGAGGTTAGTCATCCGTATACCCTCATCATTTCTTGTTGCCCTTCTCCACCGTACATTCCATTCCCATTCACCATCCCTCCAAGTACCAGATGTTGATACCAGAGCTTGTTTAGCTGCTGCAATCCTGTACAGATCTGGGAAGGATTCAACAAGTGATTAATTTTACACCATTTATCCTGCCAAAATCTGACTCCTGTCCCTGCACCTAAGTGGATATCTGCATTATTTACATACCAGTCCTGACTGAGAAGGTCCATCAAATCCTTCCACTAGGTAGTGGCATACCCCAGACCTCTTCTGCGCCCTTTAGTATTGGTACACATCTGTTGGGGTTCTTGGAGCACTCTTAAACTTTCCACCTACAGTCCATGTTCAGGAGTGGCATATTTAGATCTGATTATGTATGAGGACAAGTTATCCTCGCCCTGCAGTAGTCTCTCTTCATACTTACCCAAGAGAGCCTTACTATAGCTACCAATTCCTCAGATCCCTAGACCTCCAGTAGAGAGAGGTAAGCAGATTTTGTTTCCATGAAGTCCAACATGTTTTCTTCTTGTCTTTTGTGTACCCCAGAAAAAGTCCCTCTGCAAGGCTGTGATTTTCTTTCTAATCAGTTTAGGAGCACAGTAGAAGGATAAAAAATGCAGAGGAATGGCTGTCAAAACAGCATTAATCAAGGTCAATTTTCCCCACTACTCAGCAACTTATTCCCCCATGAGCTAAGAGTTCTTTCATTTTATCTATAACTGGTTGCCATGTATTTTTTCTTTGATGATTCACAACAACTGGCAACCCTAAATACTTCAGAGGTAGGCCACTTAGATAAGCTGACATTTCCTCTATTTCTTGCTGTGATATGTTGATACCATGCAGGATAGTCTTTTGGTAGTTAACTCTCAAACCAAATATTAGTTCTAAATTTTGCAGTATAACCTTAAAGGTGGTCACTGTTTTCCAGGAAGCTTCACCAAACAGGAGGGTATCATCCGCTAATTGAAGGTATGGGACTTCCACTGCGTTGTTGCCAATCTGGAGAGGCTGAAAGAGCTGAAGATCTGTAGCCTTCCTCATCAGTGCAGAAAGTCCCTCTGCTACAATTAGAAATAGGAGAGGGGTGAATGGATCTCCCTGTCTCAAGCCTCTTTGAGGGATGAATTCAGAGGTTGGACTTCAATTGATAAGAATAGAGGTAGTTGCAGAGGAGAGAAGCTCCCTTATCCAGTCCAACCAGCACGGAGGGAAGTCCATGCTCTCTATTGTTTTTAGCAAATAAGACCATGTCCTTGAAGAAGAAATCTTCTTGAGGTAAAAAATGATTTCTTCCTACTTGATGTTTAAGTTGTGTAAATTAGCAAGGTCCATGGGAAAGGAATTCTGGATTTTTTTTTTGTTATGCTTGTTTGCACACACAATTATTTATGCTTCCTTATGCAACATGTTTCATAACACAGTATAGATTCTGGAATTCCAACACATATTGCCACGGTATTCCAAGGAAAAAGTGGCAAGCATCCATATTGGCCACATCGCACCATGCCTTGTCAAAATACTTTTGTGCAATTGAAAATGACACTAAGGCAATGTCAATTTACCGTGGCCGTGTTCCCTTTGTTGAGCCATGATATGGTGTATGGGTTGGGTTATGGCATGGTGTCTATCTCGAGCTTGTGGACTGCCTACTCAGCCACCACATTCTCACAATTTCCCCCATCAATGATCAAGTTGCACACCTTGCAGCCTATGGAGCAAGTGGTCTTGAGGATGTTGGTCCACAACCAATCATCTTTGGATTCATCCCTAGGGGCAAAAGGGTATTCCTGGTTACCAAGTTGGCATGGCCATCTCCTTGCAAGCTATCATCATCTTCATCGTGAAAATGATTGTCTTGCTCTTGGTACTCATGATGATCCTCAATCATAAAGTTATTGCCACGATTGTTTTGTGGTCTTTTTGCACTCCTTGGCACTATGACAGGGTTCTACACAATGAAAGCACTTAATGGTGGATGTGCTGGCATTGTTTTGAGAGGGTTTGCCGCTTGGACGGTTGTTTACTCGCACCTCTTTGTGTGTATCCTTCACCACGGTTGATTTTCCCTACGCACCACCTGGTCGAACGATGTGAGACTTCATCCATGTCTTCTTTTGTTGCCTCTCCATGGCTAGAGCTCGCTGATAGTCTTTAAAAATGCTCACAAGGATTGGAGCACGAGCATATCCTGAATACTTGGTCGTAGGCCACTAATATAGAGACCTACCAATTGTTCATTGGACTCGAACAAGTCATTCCAAGCCACGAGTTGGGAGAAATCATTGGTGTAATCCTCAACACCTCGAGCTTCTTGCCTCAATGTGTAGAAGTGTTGACAAAGAGACTGACCATAACCGAAGGGAAGTAAATGGCCTTGCATCTTCCTCTCTATCTTATCCCAAGAGGTAATCTTGAATGCCCTTGGTACTGACGGTCTCTTTTTGTTTTTTCCCACCAAGACAAGGCTTGTCCTTTGAGCTTTATGGAAACAAGTTTCACCTTCACCTTGTGAGGTACCTCCTTGTATTCGAAAATATGCTCTACTTCATTCATCTAATCAATGAAGCCCTCGGGTTGTAGGGAACCTGAGAACTCAGGCAACTCCATCTTTAAGCCAAGATTGGAGGTGCGCTCCTTTCGGTCATCACATCAATAGCATCGGGGATTTGGCTCATAACAATTAGAAAATCCATCTTCTTTATCATAACAAGGGGCTTGTTGGTGACCACGAGTTTGGGTCTCCAACCTTTGAGTGAGATCCGCGATTTGTTGATGCATTCTATCGATCAATTCATCTTCCCTATCCTCTCCGCTGTAGGAATTGTCTTCATCATCGAAGCTCCGGAAGCCTCATCCACATTTTCCCGCCATTTGATAGTTATATAAGATGATGAGATATCAAGGATTTGATACCAATTGATGCTAGACTAGAATTGTGATAATTCTAGGGGCTAACTCACAAGCGCTCACGGATGCAAGGATGGCACTTGAAAGATTGTGTCGGACAAAAACTCAGGGAATGACTCAAATTGTTGAAAGCTTATGATTTTATTGAAGTACTCTCAAGGATTGAATGGAAAGACAGAGGGGTAGTCGAGCCATTTATAGCCTAAGGCCTTCGTTGCTCGGCCCCAAAATATCGTACACAGTCAAAAGGTCAGAGGACTATTTCTTTGATCCGAAGAGAGTGGCTCTTGCTATCTCTTTAAGGACTGAATTTGTCTCAGTCCAAAACTAGACCAATGGTGCTCAAACGCGTCCTGAAGAGAAGGACCATGTGTGCTCCAATGTCCAACTCAAGAATAAGGACTTTGGCCAAGACATACTATAGGCTACCAGCATCTAACACCTAAAAACTAGGAAAGTTTGGTTGGTTTGAACCATGGCCCATGTGTTCGAGTCTTGTAGGTCAAATTTGGTACCCACATGCTCACGAGGACCTTGCAAGTTGACGGGACTCAACCAAATCAAAATGGCGCGACAAAATAGTAATTTGACATGGATAATACTAATGTTGCTCAATCGGCCACTGTAGCGCGCCTTTTTGGCCCATAGTAGTCTTTGTCTCGAGCCATCCTCCAAGTGCCTCGAGCGATTCGTATTTTTCTTTGTGCGATCTTTGCTCCTACTCCTTAGGAGGTGTTATGACTTGTTAATTTGAAATTGGCCGATCTCATCGTGCCATCCGTTGATTCTCTCGAGCGGTTGGCAATGTGCTTTGAGCGTTCACTTATTTTTGCCTTTAGCCTTTCTTCTCCGCTCATGGTAGGTAAATTTCTTCATGATTTCTATATCTATGACCTCCAGAGTTGAAGGTGGCTTGGGTTGTTTGGATGCTCCCGCATCACATTGGGAAATAATCAAGCTGAAGGTGCCACTACTAGCACTGGACCAGCTAAGCCCAAACTGCCAGAGATCATGGCTCCTGTAGTGTTGTCGTTCAAAACTTCTAAAGAGGACTACACATGGCTCAATTTGAGCCACATTGGCATCCGAAAAATTAAGGATGGGTGGCGCAATTTTCAAGTTCCCTTGAAATCTTCTAGATATCTTAACATAGTGGTGAGTCCTATGGAATCTGGAATGGTTCTTATTTGGGAGGAGGAAACATTTGATCTGAATAACCTGCAATGTAATGATTGTGTTTGGCTAGCGAATTGGCTACTGGATATATCGCCATGGACTGTGACAAAACCAACCACCACACGCCTTTACTGGATCAAACTGTTTGGATTACTTGTTCATACCTGGACACCTTCAAACCTGGAGGCAATTGGTCGTTAGTTAGGGACCTTCATATAGATTGACAAAATCACTACGTCTAGTTGGTATCTAGAGGCTACCCAGCTGTTAGTACAGGTTAATATGATTAGGTGATGGCATTAGCTGTTACTACCAAGGGCGGGCCCAACAAGAATATCCCTAATGCGAGTGGGCCTCACAATCCACTGAACACAACAATTGATACTGAAGGGAAGGAGATCACAATGGAGTCCATTGATTACATTATGGAAAATAGGGTGGCTGAAGCAATAGACAAACAGGTTGAGTTGCTTGCAGTGATGTCAACATTGATAGTGCCTAACAGCCTAATCACCAATCTCTTAGAAGACTTTCCACCTCTAGGATCTACACTGCATTGCCCTAAGAGCATAAACATGTTACACCTGTTAAAAAAGTAGTGACTACTAGACCCAAAGGTGGGGAGCCAAGAACTAGAAGCCAAACCAGAAGAGAGGTTGATCTGGACAGAGCCAACAACCTAGCTACTCTGGATGTGAGGTTAGGTTTCTCAATCTTCCCTCTGGCCTCCTGAAAAACATACCCCACCGCTAGAGGCTAGCCTTGTCCTTGGTAAAGATCACTTACGAGTAAAAGCTGAGTCCATAATGGCTGCAGGAACTAAACTTGGCATATCCTATGCATCTCATCAGGAAGTAAACTTAGCATACCAGCTCACCCCTCAAGGGAAGAAGAAGTCCCCCCTTCCCCCAAAATGAAGGTACTCACCTATAATGTCAGAGGTTTGGGAGGCCCTGGTAGGTAAAGGAGAGTAAAGAAACTGCTACTAAATCTGAAATAGAGTTTATCAGTCTTCAAGAGACAAAAATGGAAAGCATTAATAGGAACTTATGTGCATACTTATGGCAGGACAACGATTTTGACTGGTGCTACAAAGGTTCCACATGATAATATGGTGGTTTGGTCTATCTCTGGAAAATTACTAAATTTAGTAGGATCAGTATGTTTGATAGTGAGAGTTTACTAGGTGTCTCTGGTAGATAGAATGGAGAAGATACAATATTTAATATGGTAATTGTTTATGGACCAAGTGACTTATTCAACAAGCAAGTTCAGTGGCAGGAAATATCAGATGTCCACACAGGCAAGAGGACTAAGAAGTGGTGTCTTATGGGGGACTTTAACGCAGTACTGGACATTAGAGAGAGGAAATGTTCAACTCAACATTCTAATGAGCAAGAGACCAGAATGTTTATAGACTTTATCACCACTTTGGGCCTAGAGTATCTCATAATGGAACGGACAAAGTTAGCATGGTACCTCAAATCTTTGAAAGCAATGAGTCGTCTAGATAGATTTCTGGTAAATGATGCATGGTTGGGCCAAGACATTTCATGGATCTAATTAGGCCTTGACAAGGATGACTCAGACCACTGCCCAGCCAGCCTATGCTCAAGAGTTCAAGATTGGGGACCTAAGCTGATGAAAGTACAGGATGGGTAGTTGCTGGACAAAGACTACATCACATCAAGTTGGAAACTCTTTGGATCAGTAATGGACCAACTGGTTATGCTAACCATAGGATTAAGGAGAAAGTTAAAGCTATAGAGCAGGCATCAGGATATGGAATAAAACAACACTTAGAGATCTGATGTCCGAATGCAAAGAGCTACTCACCAGCCTGAAAAAATGGAGATTCAAGTAGAATAGGACACCAATTCCACTGAGGGTGAGATAGACCAACATACATTGTTAACCCTGAGAAATAAAATGGATAATGTCTCCAAACTGGATAGCTTGCTGTATCAAAAGTCATGCATCAATTGGATCGAATAGGTTGACGAAAACACTGCTTACTTCCACAGATGCATTAATAAGAACAGGAGAAAGAACATGATCAATGATGTATGGGATGGATCACTATGAAATAAAGACACTTAGCTAGTTAAGGAATGTTTCAAAAGACACTTTGTAAATAGGTTTACTGAAAATCAAAGGAGGAGACCCAAAGTATGTCATATGATTTTCAAAACCCTGGATAGAAGCTCCAAACAAGGACTTTTCGCTCCTTTCACAGAATTGAAAATTCTTGAAACTATCAATGGACGTGGGAGCAAAAAAAATCCAGGTGGTCTTAACTTTAGGTTTATTAAGGACTTTGTATACCTTGTGAAGCCTGAGATCTTCCAAATGATGAGGGAATTCTATAGGAATTGCAAGGTTGCCAAGGGAGTAATGCAGCTAGGATAACTCTAGTAGCCAATACAAAATACCCAATGCTAATGCAGGATTTCAGACCCATAACATTGATAAGCACAATGCAAAAGATTATTGCTAAGGTCCTAGCAAATCGAATTGGTACAATCATGGATGGTTTGATCACGGTTAACCAGATAGATTTCATCAAAGGAAGAAGGCTACTGGACAGTGTATTGATGACTAATGAGATAGTGGATGAGATGAAGAAACTGAAGAAGCATGCTCTAATATTTAAGGTGGACTTTAAGAAGGCATTTGATACTCTTAATTGAACATACCTACAGAATGTAATGTGCAATATGGACTTGCCTACATGTTGGATATGGTGAATCAAAGAAGTACTAAAATCATCATCAACCTCTATCCTCATAAATTGAAGCCCCACCAAAGAGTTCTATCCCACGAGAGGGCTAAGACAAGGTGATCCCCTACAAATTTTTACTCGCAGCAGAAGGCCTATCAGTCATGATAACCAAAGCAGTTGAGATCCATATGTTCAATGGTTTTGAAGTTGTGAAGGACAAGGTGCCTGTGTCACACCAGCAATTTGCAGATGATACAATCCTTTTTTGCGAAGCATCTTGGAGCACAATCAAAACACTTAAGTCCATACTTCAAAACTTCGAAATCGTCTCTGGACTGAAAATCAACTTCAGCCAAAGTAAATTGATTGGGATCAATATGCCTTCTTCTACCATGTAGGAAATGGCTGCTTTCATGAACTTTCAAACATGCTTTATTTCCTTCAAATATCTTGGTTTTCCAATTGGAGCAAACACAAACAAACTACAAAGCTTGAAACCTATACTAGGCAAATATAGCAAAGCATTAAACTCAGGGGAACACAAGCATCTATCCTCAGGGGGCAAACTGACCTTGATCAACTCTGTCCAAGCTACATTACCTTCACACTACTTTGCCTTATTCCAACCACATAACTTAGTGCTCAAGAAGCCGACCACCCTGCAAAGATCCTTCTTATGGGGTAGTACTACTACTGACAAGAGGAAGATGTGTTGAACTTCCTAGAGCAAGATTACTACTCTATAGACAGAGGAGGATTGGGGGCAAGATTTTTATCATCAATCAACAGTGCTATGCATGGAAAGTGCAGGAATGAAGTCTTAAATGTGGACTAGACTCTTGCTTCTTTGATCCTAAGATCTTTGTATGGTGTAGATGGCTTGATTTCTATTGGTGACCTCAAAGAACCTTTTGAATAGACAAGTAGGCAGGCAGGAAAAAGACCTAGTGGAGCCTATGCCTCTAGATGGTGGTCTAACCTACAGGACACTCTTAGCAAACACTGATTTAGGGTTTTATAAATGCTTTAAGTGACACCACCTATCAAACTAGAATGTGGAGAAGGAGTAAGATTCTGGTTATATAAGTGGCACCACAACACATCCTTGTCAACCAACTACCCAAAACTTTTCAGAAATGCTTACAGTGGGAAATAAGCATAGCTGATTATGGCAGATGAGAAGGAGGCATATGGATTTGGTTATAGAATTGGTAGATCAACCTGTGTGACTCTGAATTACTTGAACTAACTGATCTCATATGTTTCTTGCAGAATGCCACACCACAACAACATTGTGAAGATAAGTACATCTTTGAAGGCAACACATCCAAACTCTATATAGTCAAGGCTACCTATGGGCAACTCTAAGCTGCCACTCCATCAGCCTTCTCTGACCAGCATGTGGAAACTCTAAAAGCTTATGGAACAAGTTCGTCCCTAAGAAAATAAGTATATTTGCGTGGAAACTAATCAAGAATGCTGCTACAAAGGTCGATATGCAAAGCAGACATGCCATTCCTGATGGCCAGGATGCCAACTGCACCCTATGCCATTCCAGTCAGGAAATAGTGTAACACCTGTTTCGAGATTTTCTGATAACTTCATAGGTATGGATGGTCACACATAAATGGTTACTACCTAGTATGGTAACTGATCTAGCTAGTGGCATAGAAGCACCCACAATTCAGGCATACTCTACTGCTAAGCAACTAGGCATGAAATCCAGAGGCTTGGATTTTCATTTGGCTATCAATGATTTGGACAATTTGGAAGACAAGAAATAGGTAACATTACACTGGCACTGAACCTAACATCCAAGCTATGCAGCAAACAATTCAAAGGATGACTTTGTTCTGGCTAAGAGCAAAGAGATCAAAAAGGCTATTTCCATACTCTATGATAGACTGGTAGCTACATCCATCTACATGTATGGTTTTCACTGTACAGACATGAAGATCCGACAAAAATCACATAAACAAGAAGCTCTTGGGTCCTCAACTCAAGGTTGGGTGAAAGAAGAAAACTGAGTTGTGTATCAATCTACAACAAAATGAGATTGATAGGTTCCTTGATGATAAGTTGATGCCTATGAACCATAAGCTGAGTTGTGTACCAAACTACGAGCTGATTTGATATGTTAACAACCATGAACCTTGGGGAGGCATGTACCAGCACAGTAGCATACACACACACCCAACCTACTGATGAGCACACGAGCAGCTAAAATGAGGATCATTATTGTGGTGACACATCTATGAATATAGTGAAAAGCTTTTGTGGCAAAAGGACAATAGGATAGCAGCTAGATTTGTAAATAGCTAGATTTGCATTTTTCTTATTCTTTACTGTATCTTTTCCTTCTTTTCTCTAATCTTTGTATATAACTCTTTCCATTTATATTAGATTTTGGCAAACCAAAAAAAACATAGTGGTGTATCAACTAGCTTGCAATCCGTAAGTCCAATTTCTACTAGAAGATCTAAGATATATTTTCTTTGTGAGATAAAGATCTATTGTTATGGTCTTAGGACCTCTATCCCTAGAAAGTATCTTAACTTCCTAGATCCTTCATTTTGAACTCGCTAAATAGATTGTTTGTAACTCTGCATATCAGCTGTGGCGCTCCAAGTAATCACCATATCGTCAACATAGAAAATTAGGCAAGTGACTACTTCCCCATTCTTTTTCAAGGCCAATGTATGGTCTGAATTAGTCTGCCTGTAGCCGTATCTTTTCATAGCCAAGGTGAACCGTCCGAACCATGCTCTGGGTGATTATTTGAGTCCATACAATGCCTTTCTTAGTCTGCCAACTTTATTTGGTCTAAATTTGTCAAAGAAACCTGGTGGTGCCTCTATATACACTTTTTCCTTTAGGTCACTGTTGGTGTAATTGCAAGTACACGATTCGAACAAGTAATGGAATGATGAGAGGAGTATCATACCATGAGGATTGTAGTTGGCAAGCACAAAAAATAGCATGTTTCATGCAATTCTGACAAATGAGCTCAAGATTTGTTTACTAATCTACGTAGAAAAATGACGAACATATGTAGAAGAGTCCAAAGTAAGTGGAAGAGTTCTTGAGTACGTGTACCTAGGGTAGTGACTTCACCACTTGATGCTCTAGGGAGGTGCTAATGTCAGTTTATCTTAATACTTTGTTAACTAGTTTTCTACTGGATTCTCCTTGTTTAATTGCAAATCTCTCTCGAGAATAAGCACCCTCTACGGTATATAAGCATGTACCTCTCGAATGTCAACCTTGAATACACCAAAGGCTTTACATTTAGGTAATCCTCATATGGTGACAATAGCCCCATAGGTAAGCCTAGCATAGTTTGTGCCTCTCGGACTCCCGCTATGCTTAGTCAATTCACACATATTGGCCAGACACACGCAAGTTCGGATGGAAGATTAGCAAACCCAAACAACCATGCTAACATTATAAACATCCAACTAAACTCTTGAACTCATCAAAGGTTACATCACACCCTAAACGAGGGTGATTAGCCCATGCTTAACGCAAAGGCATCACCAAAAAACTTAACTACAAGCTTCATAATTAACTCGACACAGAAGAAAACTACAAGAACTCCCTTTTCAATGTTTCTATCCATTGATATCCTCCAATCCCTACTTCGCGAACAAGAACCCAAAAAATGGGATACTATGCAATGTGACTTCTTGTCACACCAAATGTTTTATCGCAACGGGTAGCTTCCATCAGAAGCTTGGAGCCAAAACAAGGGGTAAGATAGTCTGCCCAGGATTTGGTGCACTTAGCGTTCTGTAAATTCCAGCCATGCAGAATAGTAATAACCATGCTGGCGCTACGATTGGAGTCTTTCGGGCCAAAACCTCCGAATGTAGAGCCTTTATTCTTCATTTATGGACATTCTACATAATATTATCAACTTATATCAAAACATAAGAAATGCATGTTATCCAAATAAAGGTAAGTAAATGTAAGCAAAACATGTCAATATTAATTTTTTTTTGTATAGGCCAAAATTTCTTTAACATAAAATAAATATGTACAGGTAGAGAGAACCTTTCATAGAGCACATGCCGCTCATATGATTACTACCCACTATCCAGACAAGTTAAATACAACAGTGATCTCTATACCCTTCTGCTAAGCAGGTCGCTCGTATCTATTAGTTTTTGTTTATCAAGGATCGTAGCTGTCATCTTCATCATCTGATGGTACACAACTCACCTATGACGTTTAGATACAAGCAGCAAGTGTCTTTACTGTCATCTTGTCAATCCATTGGCCGTATCTATTATTTTATTGCGTGTCAAGGCCATAGCTGTCAACTTATCATCCTATGGACGGTGCACAGCTCACCTAAGACTTATTAGAAAACAGCAATGGATTGGTACACAGCTCTGCCTACGTGCCTGAGAGCTTTTAGAGATTGAATGTGATGTAGTTGTCTTGTACTGTCTGTGGGTGATCTTGTACAGTGCATCGTCTCTTGTCCAACTGTTCCCCGTTTCACTGGCAGTGACATGTTGTTTTCATGAATTGTTCCCTTTCAAGAGAACCGTTTCCTCTCTGCCCTCTCTTATTGAGTAGTCTTACAGAATGTTTGTTGCTAATAGATCCTTCTCCTGTGTAGTTGGAACTGAAGTAGAACTAGATTGGCTTTCATCAAAGTTACTTTGACATGATATGGTGTCCAGCATATTGTCATTCCTTGTGCAGACCATGGATTTTACTCCGCTGTAATTTCTCATGCCCCCTAATTGATTTAGTTACGTTGTGCCTAACCTGTGCCTCCTGAAAATGTTAAAGCAGTTAACTGGAACAGGAAACATATAACAGAATTTGCGTTCACACACCTCTCTGTTTTAGCAGCACATAAGGTTCAACATAAAATTTGTAATTTGCAGTAGCAAACAAAATCCACGTTCATTATTGACCTTCATGCTGTCATAACACTAAATTTCAACAACCAGCTATCTCCACATTTAACTATATGCACATCAGTAGGTCTTCATGCTGCCAATCAACATATGAAATCCAAGACAATTCAATATGTATATCATCACTCTGGCACATCTAAATAGTAAGATGTTGTAATATTGTAGTAAGTGTCATATATCAGAATCAGGAACTATAACAGTGAACCATTAGAGTTAAGTACGGAATGTTATGCAACTTAGAGGATTTATCAACCAATGGTTCATGCTATAAGTAAATAATCGGGATGGTCTTTTTGCTCTAATCCATTGCCAAGATGAATTTTGGATGGTGGATAGTAGCTGAGTTGCCTGCCTTTCAGTTCCTTGGAAGAAATGGTGGTTTCTATATTTCCATATAGTCCAAATCAAGGCTAACCATAAAGTTTTCCAAGCTTCAATGTTAACAGTATTCTGTTTGATCTCCAAGAAGATATGTAAGGTTGGCACTTCATTGCTATTTGGTATCTCCGAGATATCCAATGATAACCATGCTATCATAAGTTACCATACCTGCAAGATAATTGAGCAGTTAGAAAATAAGTGCTGCACGATTTCATTTTCTGCTTGGCAAAGGGGGCAACTTACATCAATTCCTTGCTGGATTATGTTCCTTCGCTGCAGGTTAGCTTTTGTAGGAATTGCATTCTGCAAACACTTCCAAGAGAAGGTTAGTACTTTCGTAGGAGTGAAAATATTCCAGATATTTAGGATATGTTGTTTCTCGTGGTTAGACTATGATTGTGGAAGGGTTGAGATAATTTCCTCATATGCTCTACTAACCTTGTAATTTCCATCAGATGTAACCTAAAAAAAATACCTGTCTTTTATCTGAGCATTCGGTTTAATGTTACTGAGCATGGATAGCAGATTGTTTAGATCCACCATGTCTGATTCTCTTGTCAGTCTTCTCCAAGGCCACATCCAAATCTAGTTATCTTCAATCCATGTACCTGCATCAGAAACATACATTTGGTTGTTAGAGACCAGTCTAAAGAGTCTAGGAAAACTAGCTGCCAGTGTAAACATTGTTGGTCCAGTTGTCTATCTAGAATTTTAGTCCCTCTCCAGAGCCTAATTTGATCTTTGTATCCCGCAGGAACCAATCAGAAGTCAATATATCTTATAAATCCTTCCACTAGTTAGAAACATATCTTGCTCCTCTAGTTCTGCCAGTTGTGTTTGAGGGTTTGATAAGTTCAGATAGATTTCCCACTGACAGTATTCCTTGTCTTCCATACTTGGATCTGAGTATATCCATGGCTAGACTGTTCTCATTTCCTAAGATTCGAAGACCCCACTTTCCTAACATAGCTTCGTTGAATGGACTTAAGTTCCTAACTCCCAGTCCCCCTTCTTTCAGCGGAGTAATTACTTTGTTCCAAGCTACCCAGGCTACCTTTCTCTGATTATTGTTGCTTCCCCACAAAAAGGATCTCTGGAGTTGCATCAATTTTTCAGGATAGAAGGAGGTGTCTTGAAGAAACCAAAGAAGTGTGTAGGTAATGCTGAGAGGACAGAGTTAATGATTGTCAGCTTGCCTCCCATAGAGAGGAATTGATGTTTCCATAGATTGAGTGCCGATGTAAACTTATTCAGAACCGAAGACCAAGTCGAGTGTTTTTTTGCAGAAGCTCCAACTGGAAGTCCCAAGTAAGTTAGAGGAAATGATGTAGTCTTACATCCAAGGTAGGCAGCCATGTCTTCTATAGTTTCCCGAGGCAAGTTGATACCTAGTAAGCTGCTTTTCCTGAAGTTGATTCTAAGACCCGAAGCTAGCTCGAAGTTCAGTAGAATGGCCTTTAATGCCTGTAGAGAAGACCATGATCCTTGACCAAAAAAGAGAGTATCATCGGCGAATTGTAGGTGTGTGAGTTTAAATCTTTCTTAACCAATTTCCACTCCCTTAAATCTGCCAATCTCAGTGGCTTTGTTGATCATAGTAGAAAGGCCTTCAGCTGCTATTAAGTAGAGAAAAGGTGATAACGAGTCGCCTTGTCTTAGGCCTCGCTTGGGGTAAAACTCCTCCGTGGGGCTGCCGTTTATAAGGATTGATGTAGAGGGAAATCCATTTGATGCATAAAATCTTGCAGATACTTCCAGTTTACAGTATCAAAAGCCTTTTCGAAGTCAGCTTTAAAGAGAAAAGCTATTGTATGTGTCTTCTTAAGTTCATCCACAGCCTCATTTGCAATCAAAACACCATCCAAGAGCTTCCTCCCTTTTATGAATGCCATTTGTGTTGGGAAAATTATCTCCTCCATAACATAAGCCATTCTACAAGTAAGAACCTTGGCTATTATCTTTGGCATAACTCCAATTAGTGTGATTGGCCTATAATCATCAGGGGTCAATGGAGTGTGTGATTTTGCCACTAATGAGATATGAGCA
>JAOWBN010199417.1:0-26984 GCA_028565015.1 Pinguicula moranensis | reverse complement strand
AATTCTGGGTGACCCTTCCATGAAGAATTACCTACAACCTGTCATGAACAAGGAAAACATTAAAAACGTCATCAACAACCATTTGGAACATAACCAGCTTAACCACAATTTAATATTATCTACCCTGAGCAATTGTTTTCCAACAATCATGTTAAATGAAAAGAGTACAATACACATACAACAATACGCATACAACACAAGAGTCACTTGCAACAAGCTAGCCCTCGACAAACAAATAAGCAAAGTCATAAGCAAAGTCATAAACAAGCACGATCATCCAGTGCTCGATGAATTGAAATTATTCCATATGTCATTTGCTAAGGTGTCTCTGAATTGGTTCCATGCGGGTGATGAATTCACGCCAGGAATATAATCATCGGCATTATCTTCCTGAGAGGAAGGGGCACCATCTTCCAACTGGTCAGCTGTCGGGACAAGCAGTGGATCGGATGGAGTGACCTTCATTACAAAATTATGCAGCAAACCGCAAGCTAGAATTATATCGCATTGGGTGTCCACGGGATAGAATGTCGGGCTCCTAAGAACCGCAAACCGTTTCTTAAGGATTCCAAAGGTTCTCTCTATTACATTCCGTGCTGAAGAATGCCTGAGATTGAACAATTCTTTCGCATTTTGTGGCCTCCTGTTGGATGTTGCCCACTCCTGCAGGTGGTACCGTGTTTGTCTATATGGTGTTAGGAATCCCGGACCGTTCATGTAGCCACTATCGCAAAGAAAGTACGTACCTGCACATATTCATTTTATCATGTTATGGGAAAACTATGAAAAGATATACAACTATAAAACTTGTGTGGCAGCCTTACCATTTTGGACCTTTAGTCCATTAGTGCGCGTGATTGCATCGCGTAGAACTCTACTATCCGCTGCTGACCCCTCCCATCCTACAAGCATGTAGATGAAAAAGCCTCTAGTATCGCATACACCAAGTACATTAGTTGCTATGTGACCCTTACGCGTCCGGTGCCTTGGCACGTCGACCACAGGAACATGTAGTGGAATATAAGTGCCATCAAGAGCCCCCACACATCCCTACATAATTTGAGTGACGTCATAGATAGCAACTTGAAACATAAGTTACATAACAGAGGAAATAATAAAATACAATGTACCGTAAAGCACTTCCAGCGCCTATCACTGGTTGTTCCATCTACTGGTTGAGGTTGTGCTAGTAGTCGACTACGGAGTTTTAGAACAGCACGAAGCACCTGGTGAAATGCCTTGCTAATGGTTTGTCCACTTCGTTGAAAATCTGACTGCACAATCCTATTTTTTTGATGGTGGGCAAGGGTGCGTAGAAATATAGCAACCTTTTCAACGAGGGATACGTACTGGTCATCTTTTAGCCCACAATCATCTCTTAGTACCCTGCAAAGCTCATTAAAGGCTTGACTGGACATCCTCAAGTTCTTAAAACATTCTCTGTTGGAGTCTTCAGTGATGCGTGCAAGAAACGCCAATCGCTCCGATATTTTGTCGATAATATTGTACTTAGGAGGCGCACTCCTATCACGCTTGCGCTTACGCGTACGTGAATGGTTAATACAAAGGCCCTCTTCTTCAGTATTCATAGTACGGAATGCCTCAATTGTAAGTTTTGCAAACAACAAGAATACAGCCAAAATTGTCATTGTCTCCTCTTCAAAATATATAAGAAATGGGTGAATACAAAAAAAATCATATTCTAACCAAAAAAATGGAAAACACACATGTCTTCAATTTAAATTGGGCAGGCAGGAGATGGGAATTGATGTTCAATAGTCCACATAATATACTACTCTTGCATAATTTCAGAAAACATATAATTCATAATTTCAGAAAACATATAATTCATAATTTCAGAAAAAGCACACACAATGAATACTAGTTGCACCGAATTTAAAAGCAAACGTGGACATGAATATGAATATGGAGGGCCAAAGGTCTGCGAACAAAGGGACACCTCGGTTTGGATTGAATCCTTCGCCAACTGCACTTCTACTTTATTTATTCTATGCTATAAGACTATGGCCGAGTAACTAGCTGCTGCATCCCCACCCCCACCCTACCCCACCCAAAAAAAAAAAACTTTTGCCTATAGGCAGACCGTACCAGGGTTGCTGAATCTGTGTCTATTATGTTGCTCAAAGTGCCGAATCTGTGTAAATTATGCTACTCAAAGCCCTAGTTTATGAATGGAATTTCATATAGTACTCAAACCCTAGTTTATCTTTCCGTAAATTTCCGATTTAATGCAAGCCCTAGAATATCTCAAGCCCTAGATGCCGAAGAGGAGAATTAATGGAATTGCGAACGTACCAGTTGTTTGATCTTGTAGGCGATGGACGGAGGCGGATGGAGGACGACGGAACGGCGAAAAACACGGCGCTGAGACGTCTGTGAATGGAGGAAGGCGAAGAACGTCTGTTAATGGAGACTCCAAAACGCGGTGCTGAAAAGAGGGCGAATGAAATGTTGGGGGAAAAATTAGTTTATATATAAAACTAAAAATGTAAATAAGTAGAAGATAAGGGGTAAAATGGGTATTCCATATGGGCGGATAAAGCTGGTTTAATCCAAACCCACCATGATGGTGGGTTTGGATCATGAGTTTTAAACCGGGTTTATCCCTGCCCGAAGAGTAATCCGTCGGTCATGCGGATTACGACACGGGGTACCAAACGCCAGATAAACCCGGTTTACTAGAGGTAAACTAGGTTAATCCGGCCACAGTCCGACTACCAAACAGGGCCTTAGAGGTTCACTAACAGGTAGGTCGGACTAAATCAGCCTATTTTACTAAATCCCCACTGGTTTGGGTTCACCTGCTCGGCCTTCCCATTTTTCGTGAACGGGTGGTCGTGTTGGCCCAGCTTGTTTACAAAATTGGCCAGCAAAAAATCAGGTTGGGCTTAACTCGGACAGGGTTAGCCTGTAATTTTATTTTATTTATTAATTTTTATAATAAAATGGGTGTACAAGTTATTTTGCTTTGAGTCCAAGTCCAACGAGGCATGACTATAAATATGGGTTAGCTTGTGCCGTTTGTTTGAGTATCATGGCTTGGATCACCTATTTTAAAATGGGACGGATTGGCTTGTTACCTATTTTAAAATGGACAGGGTCTAACCCGAATTGTTTAGTCCAGCGTACATACCTCTGGGTCTTACAAGCTTTGGATGCCTTCAATCTCTATTTTGTGATTTGGGTAGGAGGTAAGGAGTTTATATTGTGGCCAATGAAACTAAAAATTGTAAACTAATTGGGGTTGAGTTCCGTGAATTCAGCTACTACTTCATACATGATAAATCATTAAACATAGAACTAAGTGTAAGTCTTTGTAACCCCAACGGGTTGCCCGGATGGTCAAAAATATCCCCATAACCCTCTTTCCTATAAGAGCGAGAGGTTGTGGGTTCGACTCCCAAACTCCGGTTTCATGTTTCATGTTTCATCTCCGGTTTCATGTTTCATGAGTCAGCCATTTGCCCGATCTGCCCGAAGAGTCGTACGGATAAGTCTTTGTTTCGTATTGTAATATGTCCTTTGAATTCAAATTGGGCCAATCAATGGCTCGTAAGTCACTAATTCATAGTGTTTATAAGCCGCCGCCAGCCCACTGGAGACTGGACTGATGCGGAAACGAAAAGCCCTAACTCCTTCACTTCCTCTCTATTTATAAAGCACCCGAATCTTCACAACTTCTCCATCCGCCGCTCACTCTCAACTTCTCAACTTCTCAAATTCCCTCGGTTGATTGTTTTTATGTGGGCAATGACGATTGAGTTGTGATAGGTCTCGTAACGTTCGTCGTAATGGCATCAGGATATATCACCCACCACCCATAAACCCCATGTGTCCTTTTTTTGGGGATTCTTGACCGATGGTATAGTGAGCCTATGATTTGATAATCAATTTATTGACAAGCATATGTCCGAAACCTCATGTGGATCAATCAAATCTTCTCTATGAGGCTCTGTTAGTTATTATAATTTTCTTGAAGGTGGTCTTTTGATTTTTTCTTTTAATTATCAAATCTGCCTATGATGATTTATGTGGTGTTGATGAGATTTTGATGATTACATCTATACTACTGCCTTCCTTCTGAGGCTTGATTTTGCATGAACTATTTATGACTCATTCATGTAAAAATCTTTGGCTCAGATATTGATTAGAAGCATAGTTCAAATAATCCAATTTTGATGTCTACGCGTTAAAGATTGTTATATTGTGAAATTGTTTTGGGACGAGGAATAGTGATTTATTGGTCTCGTTCGTCATAGAGGTGTTTAACTATACCTTACTGACGATACCGATATATGAGTCCGTCATTCAAACAGATGGAAAAAATGTTTTGTTAAGGATATCAGTTTGTTTGATTTCCGAAATTTCCTAACTGTGATGATGGTGCTTTTATTATTCTGACACCTCTTGTATGAGACAAGTCAAATGTTGGCTTTTCTTTGAGCACATAAAGCAACTATCTGAGTACTTTTTTCTTCTGAAGTAGGTGCTTGTTTTGGTGACTATCTTGCCATCTTAGGTTTGATCTTGAGCTCTTTTACATTTCTATTTGACTTTGTTGCGTTGTATTGGGTAGAATTTCAGGCAACCACCTTCCATCAGATAAATTGGGGAGGTAGTTGTTAATCTGCTCGAACATGGATTTATTTCTGCTCTTCAGAATGGTTGATTACTACTACCTTTAAGCTGGTCTATTAAGCTTAAGGACAATTTTGTTGTTCATTACCATTCATGTTTTTCTAGTTAATATTATGCAGAAGCTTCGCTATCTGGTTGGTAGGATGTAACTTTCTTTCCTTTCAACTCGTTCCCTTGAAGTAAAAGTAGTTGTGCTGCTTTTTATATGTCAATCCCGCATTTTTGTGTGGAGAAAAATGAGGCTGCTACATTTCATTGTCAATTTTTATTTGTTATGAGCAATTGTGATGAGTTCTACAGACCTGTAATGATTGCGGGCATGATTGCAACCTCATCTGCAAATACGTTTTCCCCATCTGTATGTACTTGATTGATTTTGCTTTACTTGCGTGTGGTACTTTGCCATGCATACTTTTGTATGTCATTGATACAAGTGAAGCTAGAAGTATGTTCCTCTCGCTATCCTGTGATACTTCTATAGTGCATTCGGACGTTGAGGAACGAAATTGTTTTTACATGTACTCTCCATTATCCATTTTTTCTGTTCCCGTGTGCTCTTTGCTGGAACCAGGTTTTATTCCATGATTATCTTTTTAACTGGACAGACAGAATATTCATTGAAAGACTCTAGCATTTTCAAAAACTAGCTTTTGGAAATCCACTCTTCTGCTTCATCAACCTACTGATGCTCTGCAATTGGTAGATTTGATTTCGTGATCAAAACATCTGTTAGTTCATGTTATATATCCTGCGTGTTGCAGAAAGGATGGCCCTGAATGGTACTAATGTCAACAGCAGCTTTAGTTTCTGGTTTGCATATTGATCAACGACAAATACGTCATTGTGCTTCTGCAGTGTTAACCTTGTCATCCACAGCACGGCCCTCTGGAAAAAATCTGCCCTCGTCGGAGCAACACTTAAACACAGATCTTCCTAATATGTACTTGGAAGGAGGGAGAAGAAATTTGGATGGAAAACAAGTTCACTGGAAGTGAGTGTTCTCAGTTTCAGCATTCTATACGTGGTAATTGACTTGTATATATTACCATATGTGCGAGTCATAGCTGTTGTTGCGATTGTCTCCCTGAATTTTTTGGAACAAGCTGCAAATACACAAGATATGAGGGTCAATACACTATTTTGGGACACATGAAAAAGAACCAATTTTCTCAATAAAGAAGTTCACTCAGGCCCGTTTTGTGTGGCCTTCTAAAAATTATAATTGGATTATAAGCCCCGCAATTTAAGAAATAAGTGTTTTGCGCAACTAAATTTCTACTACTTGATTCTTCAATTACTCCGTCGGCGGGGGTTCCGATACTGTGGTTTCGAAAAATTTTGGACCCTCCGAGGCACTTCTATTCTAAAAATAGTTATCGTTTAAGTAATTGTGCAAAACATCACTCCTTCTAAAAATAAGAAGAAGTAATTGAAGAAGTAGTAGAAAACGTAGTAGAAGAAGAAGAAGTAGAAAAATGCCTGCGCAAAACAGGGTCTTAATCGAACATTATTTGAACAAGGAATATACAATCTCTGACATCTCGTATTTGGTGCTTCAAGAATTTAGTCTTCATTTCTGGATCAATTTTCCATCATGAACCCGCATTGGAGTGAGTGAGTTACACAGATGGCTTGCCTCATCTCGTACTTTGTGATAGGGCCTGTTTTAGGTATAATTCTTAAAATTATAATTGACTTAATTTTTTTTTTAGAAAATGAGTGTTTGTGTAGCCAACTTATTACTACTAATTCTTATTTTAAGAAGGTTAACCTTCTAAAATATAAGCACATTAATACATGTTTTTTTTCTTAAAAATTAAAATGATATATTTTTAATGTAATAAGTACCTCAATACACCTGTCCCGGATTCAGCACGACGGGTCAGAAAAATTCCAGACCCTCCGAGACACCTCTATTCTAAAAATAATTATCTTTTAAGTACTTGCGCAAAACACCCATTCTTCTAAAAATAAGAAGAAGTAGAAGAAGTAGAAGAAGTAGAAGAAGTAGAAGAAGTAGAGAAGAAGGTTTGCGCAAAACAGGGCCTAAAGAACATTTTCAGTGTTTTTAACAGAAGCAAAAATAGAGCAAAGAAATGCCAGATATTCTAAGACTCTTCAAACATCAAAATCATCATAGATGACGGTGCACTCCAGATCTACTAGGCAGAAGCAATTTAATTGTATTAGTTACTTATATTGTTTAATATACAAGAAATCGGTAAAGGCTACAATACAATACAAGGCCGCACCAAACATGTCTCTGTTCCAATTCTATTCTGAAGTAGTTTCCATGTTTCAATTGAATGCAGCATATTTTTCCACATGTTTGTACATTGCGAACACTATAAAAGAAACATGACAAGAATTACGAAAGTTTCATGGCTATCTAACCTCTACAGTGTCACTATCCGTTTGATAAAAAACATCATCATTTGTGTATCCAACTTCTTGAAGCACGGGTGGGCTTTTAAAAATGACAATATCGATGACGAAAATAATATGAAACCTGAAATTGGAAGATGTCGTTAAAGCAAATGGATAACCTATAAACTAAATGAGCTTCAACGAGGAACGTACACGGACAGAGTGAAAGTAGCAAATATGAAGCATGGTGTAGCCATTTCTTACCCATGAAGGAAGTTGTGCTGACTAAGCAATTTTACCCAGTATATTTCCAACTAAGTTGGGGTCTGATGTACGCGGCATTACCCTTGTAATTATACAAAGAGACCATTTTCGTTTTGCGACCCAGGCGGGTATCGATCCCTGGATCTCATAATTGTGAGATATAGTTGCTTACCACTTGAGCCACCAGGACTTGATAAAGTGGTGCTGACTCATAGACCAAAAAGGAGGTGATGGAAAAATTGGGATAAAAATGTATGGATGAATGCCATTTGGAATTTCGGTTCGGGAATAAGCTATTCTCATTCCCGGATCGAAAAGTTTCAGGAGTAGTTAGAGCATTCCCGTTCTCGTTCAGAAATTCCAAAATCCCAAAATTTTTGGGACTTTGAGATTTTGGGATTGGAAACTTTGGGATTCCCGAATCCCATTCGTCTCAAATGCCTATAATTCAGGTTCAGTCTGGGAATAGCCAATTCCCGTTCCCAGACCGAAAACTTTCAGAAGCGGAACGAGCAATTCCATTCCGTCCCAAAATCCCAAATGACCATCCCTAGTCCACTAACTCCATGAAGCACACAAGACAACAATAGGCTATAAAAGGGGGTGAAAAGAGAAGAAAGAGGGGGATGCGGAAGAGAACATAGGGAAATGAGAGAGGAGAGAGAAGGAGAAAAAAATACCAGGGAAATTGTGAAAAAAAGAGAATTATCAATTGTATTTTTTATCCTAAAAATCTTTTTACAGTTTTAGAAAAATAGCATCAGATTCTCTTCTCAATTAATTGTCAATTTATTTCTTGGTATATATTACTCATAAATTAAATAGACATGATAAAATCCGATCACATCATTTGGTGCCGTTTGTGGAAACCGATTCAAAAGGTCAAAATATAATCATCAAAGAATCTTCACAATTATCAATTCCCGGAGATCACACAACCCGAAGTAACTGGAGATATCCCAGCAAAGGATCACGCCACAACCACAACCTTTGGCACCTCAGGTCAACAAAATATTACTGATAGAGATCTAACCAATTTGGCTTATAATCTTAGGAACGAATTTCATAGCCAAATTAGGAAAATGATCTTGCTTTCAACACTCATGCCCCCGCCTTTATTGCATGTTGATCTAGCACCCCAGATGCCCGTCAGAATGAGCAAAGCATTTTGCAAAAAAAATCAACAAGAAATTGTGACTTTGCCTCCGACGGCACGCGATAGATTTCCCAAATATTCTGGAGACGCAGATCTTCGGGCGCACTTAAATTCTTTAAACTGTATATGGAAATGACGTCCATATCGGATGCTGCAGCGTGTAGAGCCTTTATATGGACCTTAACCAGAGCAACACAAAATTGGTTCTTCACGCTTCCAGAAGAATCCATTTGGAACTTTAAAGAATTGGTGTCCCAATTTTCTCAAACCTTCGCAATACAACAACGGGTTGATCGAACACCCATATACCTGTTCGGACAAAACCACCAAAAAGACTGACGCGAGTCCTTGCGTTATTACATATATCGATTTAACCAAGCATGCACCAAGGTCCCGGGGTTATCTCTCACTAGAGGGTTAATGCCCTATTCACGGACTCTAGTGCGGCCCTCTCGCGGCCACTTTGATGGATGAACCCCCAGTCACCCACGGAACATTAAGCGACATCTGCGGAAAGCATATCTAACTCGAAGAGATGGGAGCCCCCCCAATACTTCAAAAACAAAAGGCTTCTAGAAGAAAGAACAAAAAATCAAGCAACAAAATATTGTAAAAAAGATCGAGGAAGTTGATAAATGGAGAAAGTATACGGAATCTCACACATTCTGGATACCTCACATAGAAATCCTAAGAGCTATTGAACATCTCAGACTCTAAAATACACATCGAGAAATGAAGCATGACGTAAAAAGAAAAAATCATGAACGTTATTGTCAGTTTCACAAGGACTTTGGACATGGCACGAAAGAGTGCTGGCATCTGAAAGATGAGGTGGTGCGACTGACACGTGAAGGACACCTAACCGAATGGGCAACTTACAATCAAAACAATACCGACGGGAGATATCGTCATATATGGACCCGTGATGAGAATGGAAGGGATAAGAACCCAAAAGGGAAAATAGGTCGAATTAACCAACTTGGAATTCATCAACGAAATCAAGAATAAGGAGAGACGGAGGCGCCATGCAAAGCCATGATTATGAAAATGGCGAACACCTTCAGCATAAAAAATAGTGTTAGTATCCTATGTACACGTAACTATGAAGTCAACTGAACAAATATTCATGTAATAAAGAATTCGCATTATCTGAAGTTCATGCTCTTCAATGAAGAACACACATACCATACAACACAAAAAAAAAAAGATGTTCATAGAACAAAGAAAAGGACGTTCACAAAACATAGAAAAAGGGCAATCATAGAACACAGAAAAGGACGTTCACAGAACACAAAAAAAGGACGCTCACTGAGCAACAAAAAAAAATGGACGCTCACTAAGCGCACCCAAAAAGACATTTTTTTGAATACAACCAATTGAACTTCACCCTTTCTAAAGTTGAGATCATAAAAAACAATAAGTCAATAGAAGGTGAGCCAAGCTCATAAAATTACTTATCTTTTCTATTATTTCTTGATTTCAGCAAGAGTCATCAAAGACTGAAGGAAAAAAATTGTGTACTCCAACACATCGAGGCTAAAAGCCCATCAAATATGCAAATCAATCCCATAAATCAATTAGCGGCCTAAGCCTTAAAGCTGGCTACACAACCCACGATCAGGCCCGCGATCAAATAATAGCAGCTGACTGAAAGCTCTATGAATCCAGACCTAATCACACTTTTCTTTTATCAACCAATGATTGAAATACCGATGATGCATCGGCTGAGAAGCTTATCACATCCAAAAATATTAGCAGACATTCCCCCCAAAAAGGAAGGATATGACCCCTAACAATCTGACTTGTGCCAGATAAGTCAAAATTGGTGGCCTATAGAAACCTGACCGAGGAAAGTATATTGGACGAATGAAAACATAGATGACACCTCCCTAAGAAACATTGAATTTTGTACTCTTTTTCTTCGCTAAATATTTTTCCACGGAGTTTTTTCCTAGTAAGGTTTTAACGAGGCGTGATGAGATGAATATTCAAAGGAGAGTGCTATGGAACGAATCTTTGGACGAAGACAGTTTCATCCAAATGAGGGGATCACGCAAGACCATGATTCCAAAACTTATGAAAACTCTAGCAAATGAAGACACAACAAAAAACATATAGCTTAAAGAAAGCACGAAAATGCCCCACCGGAAAGATGCCACTTAGAAGATAAAAAATGACAAAAAATACAGTCAAATTCTTTCAAGAAATCGACTCAGGTCGAGGAGTAAATGTTGTAGTTATTTCTTACCCATGAAGGAAATGGTGTGACTCATAGCCCAAAAAGGAGATGCGACAAGATTGGGATAAAAATGTATGGAGGAATGCCACATGGAGCATGTGCTGTCCACTAACTCCATGAAGTACACAAGACGACAATAGGCTATAAAAGGGGATGAAAATCGAAGAAAGAGGGGGATGGGCTGAAGAAAAAAATAGGAAAATGAGAGAGGAGAGAGAAGGAAAGAAAAATACTTGATGAAAAAAAGAAAATGATCAATTGTATTTTTTGTCCTATAAATTTATTTCTATCTTTTAGAAAACTAGCACCGGATCCTCTTTTCAATTAATTTTCAGTTTATTTCTTGATAGATATTACTCATAAATTAAACTAGAAAGTTCGATAACATCAAACCACAACATCCGGTGAAACTGGATTGTGCAGGATTCAGCAGCAGTCAAATTATTGTTTCACATTGACAATTGAAATAGAGTGTGTGAAAGGAACTGAATTGATTTGAGTTGGCACTTAGGCTAGGCTTGGTGAAACTGAAATTACCCTACCCTACCCTACAGCAAAGTAAAACGATGCCCTGAAAATGAAATGAACCAACTTCATCAAAACATCACCTTTTGCCAACATGGATAAGGAAGGAATGATATATCTATCAAGCGATATGGCCAAAGCCGCAGCAACTGTTTTCACATCGTCTGAATTGAAATTGAGCCATTCCGGAAGGAGACCGCTTCTCTTTTCCCCCTTCCCATCATCTCCATCACCGTCGTCATCTCCGCCGCTTCACTTGGTGTTCAGTGCCGTCGTTTTAGCGGCCAACCCATGACAATTTAGTGTTTGAATACGGGGACCTTGTCCCGGGTATCGGCTGCAACGGATGGGAGCAGAGCACATACAGGTTTCAACTTCTTGCTGAGACCGCAAGAGTGAAAACAGGCGGCGAGCTGGTGAAGAGAAGACAATGGAGGTAGTTGAGTTAGATGTAACGTAATCATTGGTTCAGATCAGAGTAGTTGCGAACTGGGTACTGTGTTTCTTCTCCCTTCGACCTGTGCTATAAACTGAAGTTGAAAAGAAATTTTGGAGTGTTTTGATATAATATAATTGGAGAAGCAGCTTGGACTTTGGAGGGTGTAGCAAACTGCCAAACTCCCACTCCAAGCACAAGTTATGTTTCCGCCAAAGAGAAATCAAATCAAATAACGATGAGACGAAGCCCGTATTGAGAGAGTTATAGAAAGAAGCCTTTGAAATTTGAATATAATCAACCAGCAGGCAGCAAGCCAGCAACAACTTCCAAAAAAGTGTAATGTGTTCTAGTAGTTCACAGGAATAAGCAACTATTGAATCAAAAGTCTTGAAGAAACTAGCAAGGAAAGGAAGCAATAAGAACAAACACTGTATGACTCAACCACAACTGAATGCAGAATGTACAACATTTTTCTGGTGGACTATCTACACAAAGGGTGTTTTAAATTATTGTGAGTATACATGTATTTGTATTGTCTGTTGCATTCAAATCCAAGAGAAACCCATGAAGATCGCCGTAAACTAATTCATTTAGTCCTCGTCTCAATGAATTGCGTTTTGATCATCCATGAGAAGGTGTTCTGAGCCGGAACTTGCATCCTTCAGCGCTGGTTTGCTTTCAGGATCATTCTCTCTGTATACATAAAAGGTATTTCTCTTTAGTGAGTGAAAAAGAGGAAAAGGATGTAGGAAGTGAAGGGATACTCACGTTTTTGCATATATGAAAATTCCAATCACAACTATTGAAAACGCCAAATAGTACAACCAATCAACCTGCAATCACCATTGAAATGGTTAAAAAAGATTGAGCGTGTTAAGTAGTAGAAAACTTGAACAGTAGATTGATCACCTTTTGCTTGTATAGGAATAATCGAAATACAACTGCCCACATACCAGATGTAAGAAGGGATAGGTTCAGAAGTGTGGCTCCACTCATCTGCACAAGATGATAAAGATTACAACATTCCAAGAAAGTTGTTGCACTTCATTTTGATGAAGATGATCATTTAGATGACCTTGAGAGCAAATGGGACAAGCGTATAGAACAGAAAGCTCGATACAACGTAAGCAGCGTATGACCAAATCTGGAAGAAGGAAAGAAATGAGAAAGTATCATAGCAAAAGAATGGTGCTGTCTTGTGTTCATATGCTGATTTTGGAATTATTAAAGCCTTCCTTACCAGCTCATTCGACAACGATAATGATAAGAGTGTCTGTCTCTCCAGCAATGCTCTAAGAGATGTTTAAGGAAACGATTGGCATAAAACTCAAGACAGTATTTAATTTCATTCTGTTATGCTTTTCAACTTTTCTTCTGGTAAAAGGGGAAATACTGATTGATCTTTCTTCTTGTTTGTCAGAGGATACATCCCAGAGGCACACACAAGCATGCCAAATACGCCAATCATTGACACTACTTCAACATGGTCCTTCCTTTTCACGCAGAATTCCTTGAAAGGAAAACGCCTTTAATTCTCATTACTGGAAAATTTTAGTATAACTGTATGCAGGCAAACATACATACCTCTCCCACATTGCTCAATGAGAAACAAAATGTACTTACGACGACAAGAAAGTCTCCTAAAAGAACCTTCGAACCACCTGAAAGGCTACCAGACAAGTAGGATGAAAAAGATTCCAATTTCTGTTAGTTTGTGGAAAGGGTCGAAAAGAGTCACCTCCTCCACCCACCCCTGCATCAGAAAGCAGCACGAGTGCGAGTCCTACCACACAAATGGCTGCACCCAAAAACTGCCAGAGAGAATGCTTTGCGCCAAGGAAAATCCAAGTGAGAAGCATCGCCCATGCGAATGTCCAAGAATTCAATAATGTCACACTGGTAATGGACGTGAACTGAAAGGCTTTTCTACCTGAAACAAGTGGTTGAGTAAGAGTTTAATCTGATCATAACCAAGCTGGCATGAAAGGCCAAGTGTTTACCAAGGTAATTTCCAAGGACGTCGGCAGAGGCTAGAAGAGCATACCAATAACAAGGAACCTGCATTTTCGGGTGTTATCCAAATATCATACGCCCAAAGTTCATGTTATTGTCTGCAAGTATCACTATAAACTTGGCCTTTTACCTGCAATTTCTCCCAGCGGCACATCATTATGCTTCCATACACCATAGCCAGAGCCAGATACGAAAAGAATGACATAGTGAGTGGTGCGACCACTGATCAGAGCGGAGACATCAATAACTGCATTAGGTGCAATACAAACTTCCAAGGCAATCCTGGTTAACTTAAAAGTTGCAAAGACTGCCAAGTCTTTATGAGGATAAATGGCATACAAATCAAAATTCTCACCTTGATTTGCGACTGAAGAAGCAGAAAACAACATGATTGCGAAGTCCAAAGAAACCACCTGCCCGAAACCCAACTCCAGCAATGTCCTCCGTAACCCATCATTCTGTCTCCTCTGGCTGCTGCTGACCATGGCTCTGACGTTGAAGATTTTTATTGGTTATAGTCAGATTTTCCACTAATTATATTTAAGTGAGTGTTTGGTTTTAGAGGCTGCAGTTGAAGTCTTGAAGATAAGGATTCAGGTTAACAAGGACATTCAAGTTCAACTCGGACGATTTTCACTTCACCTTTTCATACCTTCATACCGTAGGAAAATTTAAGTTAAAATATAGAGACACAATTCTAATCTATCTTGCGAATGCGGAAAGTTTCAGAAGTATGGTATAGTCCAATTTTCCCTATCAAATCAAGCATAGCCCTCCAACAACCGATGGAAAAGGGAGCCCAAATTATCCCATCAAAACAATCCCGGCCCAACTTTGGATTACTAGGAAAGAAGAAATTGTCTTCCATGTCAAACAACCAATCAGATGCTGAAAGAAATTGTCTTCTATATCAACCAAACAATCAAAAGCTGACAAACCAAGAAGAGAAGAAGAAATTGTCTTCTATATCAACCAACCAATCAGAAGCTGACAAACCAAGAAGAGAAGAAGAAATTGTCTTCCATATCAACCAACCAATGGGAGAAGACCACCTAGGCCAAGATTTATCTATAAAAAGGAGGCAAATCGTAGAGAGAAAGGGGGTCGGAACAGAGAGAAAAAATCAGAGAGAAAGAGAAAGGGGGTCGGAACAGAAATAGGGGGAAGAGTCCGAAAAGAGAGAAATCTTTCAGAGAAAAAAAGAGAGAGAAAAGAAAAAGAAGGAAAAAACTGGGCAGAAAAGAACTGCTGATACAGTTTTATTCCCCGATCTTGTAAAGAATATAGGATACAATTTTTCTCCATATTACTCTTTATTTCTGTATTTCTTTCTCAATAATAGTTCCGGATTCAGTTCGGGGTGAAAAATAGCCCCATCGAGCGGCCCCCGGATATCAAAATTCCTTTATTTTTCTGAATTATTATTTTACTGGTACGGGCTGTTTGGTGAATCGATAATCCAGCAAGTACAAATTCGACCGTAACAGAGTGCTTAAATGCAGAAAAAATAGGGGGAACAAACAACTTACTGAAAAAGTTAGGAGGGAATCGAGAAAATTGCTAAAAACAACTTATTATGCTCACGGCAGCCAGCCGGGTATTGGGTCTGGGACATTACAAAAATTTCACAGCTTGGAGGTTGGCAATTGCAACATTGTCGTAATATATACATACACATAAGCAACCTATGATGATTGCTATTGCTATATACTAGTTTATTTTGTCATTTCACGGAGTCAGCATTTTGATTATCAAGGATGATCGCACTCGTACAATGCTCGAAGATCGCACTCCTACAAAGTTACATACTACCTCTCCGACATTGCTCAATGAGAAACAGAATGTCCCCACGACCACAAGAAAGTCGTCTAGAAGAACCTTGGAGCCACCTGAAAAGGCCAATAAAGAAATGAGTAGTTGAATCAGATTTCAGGTAACGAGGTTGCGAAGATAGTGTATTCCAATGTGTAACCTCCCCTGCATCAGAAAACAACATGAGTGCAAGTCCTCCAACACAAATGGCTGCACCCTGCCATTTTGAATGTGAAAATCTGGTTAGATATGTAGAACGAATCAAGAGGTTACTAGAGTCTTCGTATAATTAACGTACTTAAATCTCTCCTTCGTAGATGGTTAGACAACAATGTGAGAAAACACTATGTTTGTTCTGGGTTCCAGCGCATGAGAATTGAGAATGAATAGTGTGTCAAAATAGGCGTATGACAAGTCCTATTTAGAGTGGATTAGGGTTTAGGATTAATTAATAAATTAAATAATTAATGAATAATTATTTAATTATGAATTAAATAATTAATAAATAATTACTTAATTACCCCAATGAACTAATTGGACTATTTTGTCCAATAACTCCCATTCGGCTACACAAGTCATACGATAAAATATAGTTTTTCAAAATCTCCTGGCGCTTCATACGAGAAGTAAGTCGTGCGACCAAAAGATAATCAGTAACATTAAGACATCATCTAACTAACGTGATACCTTCAAAGTAACGATACCCTAAATTCTCTTCTCATCATCAATAACTACACATCCCTTTTAGCTATACGATATTTGATTACATACTTAATGTAACTTCCATGGCAAATATGGTGAAATTAGATAGATTGTTCCTTAAAAAACTAAGGATAATCCATATCGACTTGACTGTTTTCCTAGCATGGTCCGCTGGACTGTATGGATTCTAGGCCTTGGATGACATAATAAAGTAGAATCATCAAGTTTCAACTTTAAGTCAGTTCTAAATCAAAGAATAATGCCTAAGTGGATAAACGTATGTCTGTGTGATCACATAATGACAATCAAAGAATTCTTTTGTCATTTTCACAACCGTCGTTTTGTGGTACACACAACATGATATGTGTATTATGGCATGACTCCCACTCACTTGTACATGTCACTTAATTATACCATGCGAATCGTAGCCTTGGATAAATACATTGAGTATTTATCCTTTACATTCGGCCTTAAGGCTTTAATGTGAAAACTCAAACATTTGATTCACTTAGAATCTCATTTCAGACATATTGAAGCGTCTGTTTAGAACAGATACCAGTCTCATCTTTCATAAGAGTGATTACCCATGTGATAAGACCAATCACAAAGCCTTGTGACATTTCTGGTTCCTAATCAATTGATTGCATACACGGAAAATGCTCGATGAAAAGAAAACACCAATTTCATTTCATAATGAAAAGTTACAAAAATATGTCATTGTCATTACAAGATATGATCAAACCCTACGTAATCTCAAATTCAAGATATGAGCTTTAAATACATCTCTAGGAATGAGTTTAGTCACTGGATCAACGATCATCTTATCGATAGAAATATATTTGATATTTTTTTTTGGGAAACCAAAATTTGATTAATAAGAAATGAACAAGAAATAAAAAAAATAAAAAATAAGATACATGGTATGTACTACTAGCTAGGTGACTACCAGGTAGAAACTGTGAAAATGTTCTTTGTGTCCTGTAATACCTCGTACTCCCCTACTTTTATAGCTAATGATGATCTTGTACATGGCTCCCCTAGCATCATAGTAGATCACAAAGTAGCTCCGTAGTTCATAGCCAAGGGCGGACTGGGGGGGCAGGGGGAGCCCTGGCCCTCCCTGCGTCCGCCCCCTCCCCCCACTCTACCCCCAATAATTTTTTTTTTACTTCTATTTTATTTCAGTTATTTTATTTAGTTTTTTTTAATTAAATTTTTATTTCAAGCTCTTTTGGGTATCTTTCCGTGACAATATTGGTAATTTTGATTTAGGGTTTAGTGTTTTCTTTTGAATTAATTTTTTTTATTTAAGTTATTGTTTTCTCGATTCGATTATATAAATTTAAATAAATTAGGTAGTTTTTTTATCATTGTTTGAATTGGTAAAATTATTATTTTTCATAACTGTTGAGCAAATAAATTATTTTTGCGCCCAACAAAAATGTATATTGCTCTCCCAAAAAAATTATTTCTGTCTCTTAAATTTTTCTAAAATCCCTCTAAATTTTTTTCCGGCCCCCCTAAAAAATATTTCTGCATCCGCCTTCTTCATAGCCATCATCCGCTCTTCACCAGAACAAAGTATCATACTATCACATTGTCAACACCCATTTTAGGGTCATTGGTACACAGCTCGGCTAAGTCTGGTGAGCTATCCCTGTAATGTAAGCAGGGGATGTACTCTGAATTACATTCTCACAGCACATAACACGAGCATCTATTCTGGTAATCATCTAAGCTAGAGCAGATAGTACTACACTGAGGGACTAAACATGTTGGCTCTTTAGATATAAACCTTCAAATTGTGCACTATTATTGCATGATAAAATCAGACATTGACTGGCTGTCCTGTGTAGCCGTAATGCGCTTGCAATTATATCTTAATAGTGATGGTACCAAATTCTGCCATATGATTGGACTGAAGTGTGAACTGGCCTTGTGTATGAAATGTTTTTGCTCAAAGCAAATACACTAGTAATTCTGAAGGAGGGAGCAAATGGCCCTCTGTTGATTGAACCTATCCTGTACCACATTGAAGAGCAGGAGCAATAAGAGAGCACAATATCAACACTACAAGTTCGAAGTCGATAAGCATTGGTCCATACTTGCCACTATGTAGGCTGCTACCAGGGGTACTAGTAGCTGCAAAAATCATTAAGATAATCCGTACAAGATTAATCCCTCAGCCTGCCTACCTTATAGCTTTAGACATTGGATTGCTGTTAACTTAGAAGTTGGGCCAAGAAACTCACCCCTCTACCACAATTAACCGATAGTGCTCAGTTAGTGAAAGTGTAGACATACCTGTAGTTGTAGTAGCCAGTCATTAAAGCTATAAGAAAACATTTTCGGATGTCTTTTTGTCCTCAACCACAACCAAACATCTCTCTGTATGGAATGGAGAAGAAGGTGGCTATGAGGCATAATAGAAGAGACGTGTGCTCTATTCCTTACCTTCCAAATTGACCACATCGCAGACAACCAGATAGTGATTCAGGCAGATACATTCAATCCTGTAGATGCTTGGGCAGAATGATTCATCAGATTAGTAGTTAGTGATCCCCCAGCAGTTGCTGTTTGAGGCAACATTCCTAATGAGGATGCAATGTCCTGCCACGATTGGATGGTGATGGAACAACCAGTGAAGAGGTGCATTACAATCTAATCTTGTGATCGACATAGAGGACATATAATCTTCTGGTTAGATGGGATAACACCTCACCGCTATAGAGTATCTTTAGTGGGCACTGCATTTTAAATTAATTTCCAGGCAAAAATACACACTTTTTTTTGGAGCAAAGCTGTTCCAAATAAGTTTGGTTAGTGCTAAATGAGAAGCTAAAAAATCATGTTGTGTACTTGAGGTGATGATCCTGTAAGCATCATTGATAGTGTAGGACCCTTGATGATTGTGCTTGAAGATGTACCTGTCTTGATTGAGAACATGTGGTGAAATGGCCTTTAGGACACTCAATAAGTCCATCAGATCAGTTTGTTCAGAATCCCTAATTTCCTTCCTCCATCTCCAACACCAGATTTAGGTACCATTGCTCCATTTGCCAACATCAGCCACCCTAATGTCCTTGCACAGTTCAATTCTAAAGAGTCTTGGATATCTCTCAGCAAGAGACTTATTGTTTAACCATTTATCCATCCATAATTTAATGTGTTCTCCATTTCCCAGTTGCAGTATGATATTTTCTGTGAACCAAGAACAATTCAGTGTATCCTGTAATCCATACAGCCATTCAGACACATATCCCCTTCCTCTAGGCCTGCCTATAGAAGAGGGATCCACCGGTGGATGAAGTACTCTGAATCCAACAATGAAGAGTGAAGAGCCACCATACTTGGATCTCAATATATCAGTGACTAATGATGGCTCATCAATAAGTATATGCAGTCCCCATTTACCCATCAGAGCGGCATTGAAGGAGGAAAGACAGCGAGCTCCGAAGCCACCATTAGGTATTGAGGTAGTGATTTTACCCCATGATGCCATACACAATTTTTTCCTGTTTGCAGAATTGCCCCAGAAGAATCTTCTTTGCATAGCTGTCAGCTATTTGATGATGTTTTTAGGAGCTCTGTAACAAGAGAAATAATGAGCAGGGAGAGCAGCTAGTACTGCATTCAGAAGGATCAGTTTCTCCCCAGAGGAAAGTAGCTTGTGCTCCCAAGATGAAAGGGCCTTGCTGAACTTGTCAATGACAGGCTGCCAAGTGGGGAGGTTTCTCATTCGAGCACCTACTAGAAGCCCCAACTACTTGAAGGGAATTTTGTCTGTTTGACAATTTAAGAAAGCTGCCATATCCTCCAATGTTGAAGGGGGCACATTCACACCAATGAGTTTACTTTTGCCAAAGTTTATTTTCAAGCCAGACACCAATTCAAAGTTGAGGAGTATGGTCTTAAAAGAATGCACAGATTTCCAATCAGCTTGTCCAAAAATCATTGTGTCATCCGCGAACTACAGATGTGAAACATGAAAGTTACCTCTGCCAATGCTTAGTCCTGTGAAGATTTCCAGATTGATTACCCTGTTGATCATAGCTGATAGCCCCTCTGCAGCTAGCAAAATCAAGAATGGGGATATTGGATCACCCTGCCTAATACCACACGTGGGATAAAATTCGTTTGTGGGACTCCCATTCACCAGAATAGAAGTGGAGGAAGACTCCAAGAGGCCTTTGATCAACCACAACCACCGAGGAGAGAAATTCATATGAGTCATGATCTGCATCAGGTAATCCCAGTTGATTGTGTCAAAGACCTTCTCAAAATTGACCTTGAAGATGAGGGCTTTCTTCTTAGATTCTTCACTTCATCAATAATCTCATTAGCCACAATGACACTGTCTATGAGTTTCCTCCCTTGAATAAAAGCTGTTTGAGTGAAACTGATCAGTCTTTCCATCACCAACCGTAGCCTATTAGCAAGGACCTTAGATATAATCTTAGGCATACTTCCACTTAGAGTAATTGGTCTGAAATCCTTGACGTGAAGGGGGTTAGCAGATTTGGACAGCAAAGCAATATGAATTGCATTACTACCTTTGGCTAATCTGCCGTTTCTATAGAACTCCAACATCAATTGTAAAATGTCTGGTTTAAGGGTGTGCAGAAAGTGTTTGATGAAGTTAAAATTGAAGCCATCAGGACCCGTGCTCTTACTGCTCCCAAAATCTTATATAGCTGCCAGAATTTCAAATTCTGAGAAAGGTTGTTGCAAGAACTCTTTCTGAAGCTAGTCAAGTGATCTTAAGCAGAGGCCAAACCGTGGTCTGATGACAATCTTTTCTGTGAATCTATCCTTGAAGTGAAGAAAGAAACATTCCTTTATAAGCACAGGGTCCACCAGCCAGGTAGATCCATCCCAAATACCATTGATCCTGTTCTGAGATCTAGAAGACTGTAGGCTGTTGTGAAGAAATGCAGTATTCTCATCACCATCCTTAAGCCATTGTAACCTAAATTTCTGATACAGTGTGCTATTTAACTGCCTCGAGATGTTGTCTAACTTGGATTGAAGGTCAACCAACAGATACTGGTCTATTCTAGGAGAGTTATCAGATTCAGCTGCCAGTTCAATAGCCTTAATACTTTGAAGTAAAGCTTTCCTCTCCTCTGACAGACACCTGGGACAATCGAATCTTCTCCCTGAGCATCCTGATTTTCTTCATAATTTTATTACTCTAGAACCCTTCTATGCAAGTGTTGTTCCAGACCTGTTGGACCATATCCGTGTAGCTAATCTCAAGTAGCCAGACATCAAGGACTTTGAATGGTATGGGTTCCCAGTTCCACAATCAATATTTGATATTGATATCGGCTTTGTTGACATCTCAAACAAAGTGAGTTAGTGGCAAGAAATTAGAACCTTGTACACAGGGAAAGATGATCAAGGATGGTTCCTAACAATATATATCTCCGTTAGTATATCCGCTTCTTCTCTGCCAGGTTCCCCGCCATGAATAGTATTTCCGCTTCTTCTTTGCCATCTTCTCCGTCATCCTCTCCCCCTTTCATCTTTGCTTTTGCTTAACGCTTACCTTCAACCTCTCCTCTTCCCGGGGACGTTTTTCGTACCCTGGAAGGCCTGTCAAAACAGCCTGTCCGAAGCCCCCACCTACAGCAAACCCTCCACCCTCCGAGTACAGCTCTTTCCCTCCACGCTCCACCTCCGACCATAACCCTTATTCTGAACAAGAAAATGCACCTTCTCCAGCTCCAGCCTCATTCCCGCCCTTCGCTTCGCCTCCTCTCCGCTAATTAGCTCTCCCGAGTCATCTCACAACACGGATTACCACCGACCACAATAAACCTCTCCTCCTTTTTCCCCAAATGAACATCTGGTCTATTCCCTCCCACCAGCAGAAACGGATCAGAAGAGCTGCAATCCGTGTTGGGAAGACTCCTTTACTCCCCAGGAAAGAAGTGATGAGCTATGAAGAGGCATTGCACTCCTCTAAACGTCCCGTTCATGAACGTTAAGGTCCAAGAGTTCACCCTCCTCCGAACGAATCTCATTCTCTAACCTATTTTATCTCCAACTTCCCCAAGGATTGCCATATAGGCACACTGACCAAAATCTTAAACAGACAGGGCCTGGTGAAGGAATTGTCGATTGCTTGAAAATTGGACAAGAATGGTAACCGTTCGGTTTTGTCCAATTCAGTGACTCTCTGGAAGTGGACTTTAGATTATTTTAGTTGAACAACATATGGTTCGCCTCCTATCGTTTACATGCCAACGTAGCCAAATTCTCTAAACCAATCGTCCCTAGAAAAAACAGAGTCCCCCTATCCCCATCTTCCGGACTAAACTGGTTGAAATCCCAGCTATTTTCGTTGCTAAGAATCCTTCTACTGATGCCTCTACCAGTAAAGCCCTTCAACACACAGGTGAACCGTTGTATGAAAAGGGCCATGTCAACCTTCTAAAATTCACCACATCCACATCTGTTCTGTCCTGGCTACAACGAAGTTATATTGCTACTCTGATTTGGATGGTTGTAGGGATCTTCAATTAAACATGAAATCCGCGGGATACCTCAACATTATCATCAGCCCTTTGGGTCCAGGCAAGATTCTTATTTGGGAAAATGAAGAAGTGGAACCTGATTTCTCATGACATTGCATGGCTTTCTCACTGGTTAACAGATCTCCGTCCTTGGTCTGCCTCCTCTTTGTCCCTTCTATCTCATAAGTTGTGCTGGATAAAAATATTTGGTTTGCCTCTTCAGCTGTGGAATCCCAATGCTCTGTTTAAGATTGGGTCTCAGTTAGGTACACTGGTCAAAATTGATGATGTTACCCTGTAGAAGCACTATCTGGAAGCAACTCAGTTGCTGATTTCTGTTGATTGGAACTCCTCCGTGGCAAGCTCTTTCAACATTATTGTGGATGATTCTTTAATCACGCTTCATATTTCAGAACTCAGTTCAACGAGATTCTCTGGCTGCTAGGGTTTCAACCATGTATCATCCCCTGATACTCAGGATGACACTTCTAGTCCCCTATCTGGAAAGATATCTTCATCTGGGCTTTCGGTAAACTCAAGCTCTTTTGCGGACCAAACATTTGTTGTTTCTCTTAAGAAAGCGTATCCAGAAAAGTTTTCTCATCCGCAGGAGTCCCATTATCAAGATCTGAGCAAAGCTATCTCTGCTCTTCCAAAGGCAGCCACTGTATCCAAGAGCATCTCTCAACCTTGGATACCAATTAAACTTCCTTGGTGGCCCACCTCCAAATCCCTTACTAAGGATTCTTTATCCCCTCTCACTGAAATAATACCTGGAACTCAGGCTGCTTCTCAAATGGAGACTTCCCCTTATGTCATCGCTTCTCAGAATGTAATCTTCAAGTCTTCTGAGGAATGCACGGAATGTTGCAACTCTCCTTTGCAGTGCATAAACCATGAACCCTTTGACAAATCACCAGCAACTTCCTCTCCTCCGCACGCAGGAACACTTTCATATTCATCCCAGCAGCCTTCCATTGGCCCTCCACAGCTTCAACCTGACATGGAACACAGTATTCCTCTGTAGTGTGCTGACCTGGAGCCTTTTGATGCCCTAGCTGTAGCTATTCCAAGTCCATTGGCAGCCACTTCCATTATCCCCCCTGCTGTCTAGAAGCTTAGTCTCTCCACAATTGTCCAAAGCTATTCCCACTCCATCTGCTTAAGCTATTCCACCTCCATCTATTTCAACTACAGGACCTAATAATGTCTCTTCCTCCTGTGAGGACTTTCCTTCTTTGGGCGCCTTAAAACAATCAGACATTGTCACTCCTAAGAAGATTCTGATTAAAAAAAGACAAGGTCACGGTCCCAAAACTAGGAGCCAAACACGCAAGGACACTGACTCTCTTAGAGACAAAGATATTGCTGCACTAGAAGACTGGATTGGCAATCTTGCAGCCCAACAAAAATTTTCACCTGGCCTGAGTTTATCCGAAGCTCAGTTGAATGCTGAAGCTGATCTGGCTTTGGCCTTTGGAAAAAAACTGGGTTTTAACATATCCGGACCCTCACCAAGCCAAGGAGAAGCTGAAGAATATTTCTTCTCAATCACTGAAGAGTATAACATCTGAGGCATCACTTTTGCCCCCTGTTTCAGATATCTGCAATTCTGGATGAAGATTATCACCTACAATGTCAGAGGCCTTTGTGGCCGGGGTTGACGGAGAAGAGTCAAGAATCTTATTTTATCAGAACTCCCTGATTTCATTAGCCTTTAAGAGACTAAAATGGAAAGTGTTGACAGAAAATTTTGTCAACTTCTTTGGTTTGATGATGATTTTGATTGGATTTATAAAGGTTCTGCAGGACAATCAAGTGGTCTTTTATGTATTTCGAATATTTCTGTTTTCAGCAGACACAGTTTCACCTCTGGAGATGATTTTCTGTCAATATCATGCAGCTGGAACTCAGAATCTATAACCTCTCACATGCTGAACATTTATGGCGCAAATGATTTAGCTGCTAGGGTACTGCAATGGAAACAGATCACAGAACTGCATCAGGGAAAAGAGATGGAGAAATGGTGCCTTATGGGTGACTTCAATGCAGTATTAGACGCCTGTGGAAAAAAAGGCAGCTCTCACAGATCCTTAGAAACTGAAATCAAAGCATTCATGTCCTTTGTCAATAAGATGCATCTCCAGGACCTCCAAATGTCTAGAAGAAAATTCACTTGGTACCTGAACTCACTTAAAGCTATGAGTAGGCTCGATAGATTTCTGGTGAATGATCTTTGGCAAGGAGGCAATACTTCTTGGACACAAACTGGCCTCAACATAGATGACTCTGACCATTTCCTTGTTTCTCTTACTTGCAACCTTGTCAACTGGGGTCCTAAACCATTTAGAATGTTGGACATTTGGCTGGAAAATGCAGACTTTTGTGAACTAGTGGAAAAGCTCAATTCTGAAACAATTCCAGAGGGGTTTGCAAGTTTTAGACTGAAGATCAAATTCAGGGAGATGAGAAATGGAATTAAAGAATGGAACTTGTCTCAACCTAGGAATTCTTAGGCTCAACGAAAATATCTACTGGAACAAGTCTCTGAAATGGATCTTCAGGCAGAAAATCTTTCTCAGATCTCTGATTCAGGCGTACAAGCTCTCCTGAACAAGCAGCATGAGCTCCAAGCCCTGTCCCATAATTTAGACAGTATCAATTTCCAAAAATCTAGAATTAATTGGCTTACACAAGGAGATGCCAACTCTACTTTTTTCCACAGGTGGATCCAAAAGAATAGAAGAAGAAGCTCTATTCAAGGACTATGGGAGGGTGATACATGGTTGGAGGAACCCGAAGAGATCAAGAGATGCTTCAAACAACACTTTTCAGCAAGATTCTCCGAGGAAACTTGGAACAGGCCTAAGATTCAAAATCTGATTTTTCACAACTTTTCTAATCTGACCAGACAACATCTTGGCAGGCCCTTCTCTGAATCTAAGATCTTATTTGCTATCCAACAATGTGGAAGTGAAAAAAGCCCAGGAACAGACGGTTTAAAATTTAAATTTCTCAAGCACTTCCTTTACTTGTTTAAGACTGACATTTTGCAATTATTCCTTGAATTTTATAGGAACTGCAGACTTGCTAAAGGAAGCAATGCGGCTCATATATTCCTTCTAGCCAAAACAGACACCCCTCTCCATGTTCAAGACTTTAGGCCTATCACTTTAATTGGAGCCATCCCAAAGGTCATTTCAAAAGTCTTGGAATTGAGGCTTTGACCGGTTATGGATGAGATTATAGCTCCTAATCAGATGGCATTTATCAAATGCAGGAAGCTCCTGGATGGTGTTCTTATAGCCAATGAGGCAGTGGATGAGTTGAAGAAACTTAAAAAGCAGGCCCTGATCTTTAAAGTAGACTTTGAAAAGGCTTTTGACTCTGTTAATTGACTCTACCTGCAGGATGTTATGATCCAAATGAAGTTCCCTCAAAGCTAGATTTGGTGGACAAAAGAATTATTTGAATCTTCCTCATCTTCCATCCTCATTAATGGCAGTCCAACTTCGTAATTCTTCCCAAAAAGAGACCCTATTTCCCCTCTACTCTACCTTGTGTCTGTTGAGGGTCTTTCAGTGTTGATCAACAAGGCAATCCAGCAAAATCTATTCACAGGGGTTGAAATTGGTAAGGACAAAGTTAAGCTTTCCCACTTATAGTTCGTGTATGACACATTAATTTTCTGCGAAGCAAGTTGGGAAAATATTCAAACTCTGAAGTTTATCCTCCTCAACTTTGAGATAACCTCTAGTCTGAAAATCAATTTTTCAAAGAGCAGCCTTCTTGGCATAAACATGCAACAGCTTATTCTAGAGGATATGAGATCTTATCTGGGATACAAAACAGATATTTTCCCTTTCAAATATTTAGGTCTTCCCATAGGTGCAAATCCTGCAAGGCTCTCTACCTGGCAACCTGTTATAAATAGCTTCAGCAAGTCCCTAAACTCCTGGGAACACAAGTATATATCTTCTGGTGGAAAACTAATACTCATGAACTCCGTTTTAAATGCCCTGCCATCCCATTTCTTCTCCTTCCTAAAGGCCCCAAAATCTGTCATTCTCAAACTAAACAAAATTTTGAGGTCCTTTTTCTAGAACAGGAGCAGTGAGTATAAAAAAGTTCATTGGGTGTCCTCGAAAAAGATGACTGCTCCAGTATCAATTGGGGGATTGGGAGTTAGAGATTTGAAAGCTTTCAATGAGGCCTTATTAGGCAAGTGGGGGGAGCGCCTGCTTTCAGGAGGAGTAGACTTAGCTACCATCATCTTGAGATCCAAAT
>JAOWBN010199406.1:0-14918 GCA_028565015.1 Pinguicula moranensis | reverse complement strand
CCGTGCAGACAAGGATGATGAAGATTTGTCGATGGTTTCGGATGCATCTTCAGCGCCTCCGAACTTTCATGGTCAACGGGAGTACGATGCTATGGAAGATAGAAAGAGCATCAAGCACGGCAGCAGAGGTAAAGGCAGGAAAATGAATCAGCAGCACAACTTGTGCCTAGATGATACTGCTACATCTCCTATCCTACATTTCTACCAGGCAAGCCTAGTGGAAAGAACAACCCATTCAGCTCTAAACATATATGTACTTTGTTTGTTGATTAGCATCTCTGCATTGAGTTTCAGGGCAATGTACATCCTCCAAAGTGCCACGATCACTCCCCGGCTAATGTTCCTGGTTCCTCTAAGGTATGCAGTACTGCTGAGCATGCTTTCTCTGATGTGTTTCACGTCTATTTCTACGTCGTTTGATTTGTTTCATTCATGGTGAATCCACACCAAAGAAGGGCTTGAGTTTCTTCAAATCGTCCACCAAAGGAAAATCATGTGAGTCATTTTGGATCAACATCTTTGATTGGGAAAAAAAAAGGTTGGCGAGCTAATTTGCTCTTTGTTCTTCTCTTAGGCAGCTTGAAGGGTAAAAAGAAGCATTAAGAAGCGCCCAAGGGCAGATGTTATTTCAAGTTGAAGGAAAATGGCAGCTGAAATTTTTGAACTTTCTTCCTTGTACCGTATGTACTTTCGTCAATCAGGTCCCATGAATTGCAAGGAAATAGAGAAAAAGAAATACTTGATTTTTGAAATTTTCCAAATCAACTCACATGAACTTAACATCTAAATATGGAGAAATGATATATAGCGCACGAATCCGTACGGCGCGTGTTTAACACGATGGGGCAAAATGACTCCATTCGTACGATTCGTGCGCTAAATTTGTCGTGCGCTATATCATTTCTGTTAAATAGGTGCTTCAGGGCCGGAGTAATTATTGGGTGTGTGCTGGCCTACTAGGTCATAATACGTTATATCCTGTTCATCGTAGGAAAATTTGTACGTCATCTCCCTCACCTGAAATTCCGACTCACTGACAATTTTTGCTGAGATTTGATTAATGCCTAATCATCATGCTGCTACTAATTCTGGCATTGCCAGCCATCCCAGAGCTAATTGACTAATTCATGTGGATTGAAGGGAGCAAATATGGGGAATGCAATCTGTTCCAAACATTAAAAGGAGACAATATCCATGATTAAAACCTTAGAGCCAACTTCGAGCATCATATATTTCTTTCGACCAAAGTCCAAAAGGGACATCCCACCACTTACTGACAGCTATACATTACATAAATGCATACATACATATATACATACTAACATATATATATATATATATATAAATGAATGTATGTGTATGATCCCATAGATCAATACAATTACTGGAAGTATTGAATTTTGCTTTAATGATTGGATCCTTCCAAATGGGCGTTGTTGTTATTGCCGTCCCCACAATTTGAAGCCCATATCTCGGAGAATGATACAGATTTTTGGGAAAAGGACAAGGCTTCCCAGCTATGTGTCTATTGTCCTAATCATCATCTTTCACTTCATTCATATTTCATGGTACATGTAATAATTGATAAGAAAATCTTAAATTTGAACAGTAAGTTTGTGTGCTAGGCAAAGAAACAAGAGAGTTCTGTTCCCTACGGTGAAGAAAATTTTGGATTTTTTGGCAGTTATTTTATATTATTGGAGCTAAAAACTTAGGTCAGGGCCTGGATGGAACGGATTGTCTTTAGTGCGTACCTTCTTAACAATAAGGATTGGACCCATGTTTCACACAAGTATTTGTCCACATTCTGATTCAAACAAAAGGATTTTTATTGAATTCATCGGTAAACTCAACAAGAACAAGATTATGGGCATGACATATTATTTTTTTTGGATAATTAAAATTCATTAACTGTAAAGAGTAGTGTTTACATGACAGAGCTTAACAATTCTCTGCCCAGACTAATGAGACATACTGATCCAGAGACTTACAATGCTAGATTGCAGTTACAAATTGATCAGCTAATGAAATATTAACAGGCAACATAGTCTTGGAAATCTAAGCCAATCCCCAATTGAAGTACCTTGGTAATTCAATTTGTTTGCTGTTAACAAATTCCATGAGCACACTTTTATCCCTTCAGAGATCAAGGGGAAAGAGACATCTGTATCAAACCTTATCGAGTTCCTTTCTTTCCATAGGAACCAGACAACTAATTGCCATAGTGCCATCCATATTTCTAGTCCACTGCTGCATCAAAGGAGTTCTATATGGCTTTCAAAGTGTGACTGCACATTTGCCTTTCTTGTGTACTCTATGCCAAACCATGAATATATCTCTGTCCAAACATCATGAGCATTTGAGCAGTAAAAAAAATAGGTGGTATGTTGTTTCTGCTACTCCTCCACACATTACACATAACATCTCTCTGTTCGACAGCTGGATGCGTCTTCTTCTCAGGATGTCTGTTGTTGGTACACGACTTTGTAGCAATCTCCACACAAATACCTGAACCCTTTTAGGTGTCATTTTCCCACATGCTTTAGCAGGAGTTCCCCCACTGTCTTGGTCTAAGTTTAGATCAGTGCGGATAGAGAAGTATGCTGATGAGACAGAAAACTATCTTGAGTTGTTGTCACTCCAGTGTCATTCATCTATTCCTTTTGAGAAACTTTTATACTGTTGTAAATAATGAAGCAACTCCTCCAGTTTTGAAATTTCTCTGCTTCTCAGTATTCTTCTGAACAATAGGTTCCATTGTCTGATACCACGGCTCCCAGAAGACACCTCAAGAACACTCACATTTTGCTGTAGACTCAATCTGAAGAGACTTTCGTACTTTAAGGCAAGGCTTCCCTCTCTAGTCCAGTTAAGTTTCCTGAATTGAGCCTTATTCCCTTCATTGAGATCAAGCTTCACTCGGCTATTGAACCAGTTGACTCTTGAGATCTTCCATATATCTTGCCAATAGCTAGAGATATTATAATGCAAGGTAATTAAATCCCAGTCACAATTGTGATCAGTTTGATGATAATATTTTGATCTGATCACCGAACTCCACAAGCTATCTTTGTCCACTCGTAGTCGCCATAACCATTTTGCCATCAATCCCCGGTTCATAAATTTAATGTCTCTGATCCCAAGGCCTCTTGCAAATACTTTGTGGCACAATGACTTCCTATTGATCTAGCGGATTGTCCTATGTCTGTCTGGTTTCTGTCTCCATGGGAATTTATTCAGCTGAGACTCAATAGTTCGGATCACAACCCTTGAAGCACGGAATAGTGAAAGATAGTAGACTAGACAACACTGACTTTATCAATGTTATCCTTCCTTCCATAGACAACAGTTTGTTCTCCCACCTTTGAACTTTGTATCTTATAGCATCTTTGACAGGTTTCCACATTGTTAGTCTTCTAGGATTACCTCCTATTGGTAGCCACAAATAGATAAAAGGCAGGGTAGCTGTCTGACATTGTAGTTGCCAATCAAAGTTTGCTAACCTGCCTTTTGCTTTCGGTAAAATTCAGAGAAAGGCCTGCTATTAATTCAAAAGCTCTTAGAATGCCTTTCATGACGAATGCATTTTTATATGTAGCATTAGCAAAGAGAATCAGATCATCTGCATTATTGCAGATGGGTTACCATAACACTGCCAACTTTAATATCAGAGAGTTTGTTTAGTATCATCGCTCTAGAGATTAGTAGGTGCAGTCCCTCCACCACTAGTAGAAGCAAAAATGGAGAAAGAGGGTCCCCTTGCCGTAGGCCACTCTTGATTTTGAATTCCCCCGCCCTGCTACCATTGAGCAATACAACAACATGAGCAGAAGAGACACATTCCATAATCCAGTTTGTCCAGATTTGGCAAAAGCCTATTTTCACCATAATTGCCTGTAGGAATTCCCAATCAACCATGTCAAATGCTTTACTAAAATCTACCTTAAGAATCAGAGAGGCTTTTCTGGATTTTTCACTGTGTGGATCACCTCATTAGCAACTAAAATTCCATCAAGAATTTGTCTACCATGAATGAAAGCTGACTAATTTTCGGAGATTATGTTTTGCATCACCGTTTTCATGCGATTTGCTAGGTACCAATGTGATCAATGTAGTGTTTACAACTTCTGACAAACGACCATGTCTCTAGATAAAATTGATGAAGTCTTTCTTAACAATGACCCAATGGTTCTTAATGAAGAAGAAGTTAAATCCATCAGGGCCATGGCTCTTTGATGAAGAGCAGCTCCAAACAGTGTCTTTGATCTCTGCTTCTGAAAATTCAGAAATTAGAAATTGGTTGTCCTCTGCAATTAAAGTATGCTTAGCTTGTAATAACAATGAGGGTCTGTTCCACTGAACAAAAGAGTAGTGGGTTGAGAAGTGGTTGGTGATACTAGTCTTCACATCCTCAGTCCATGCTCCACCAAGGTGCATCCCTCTTATATAATTCCTTCTATCATTACTCTTAATTTTGGCGTGGAAGTATTTTGTATTGCTGTCTCCTTCTTTAATCTATTTTGCTCTAGATTTTTGCATCATTATCATCTCTTTATTTTTGAGGGTTAGCTGAAGTTGATGCCATAAAGCTGGCCGAGTTAGTCTTTCATCCTCTGCAGAGCGCCCCTCCTCAATCAGTGTATCTAGTTGATTTAATTGTTGTTTGACAGCTATAGATTTCCGGTCTATATGCCCAAACTCATTTTTGTTCCACACTTTTACTTATGACGCAACAACTTTAGTTTCTCACATAGGATATAACTACTGAAACCATTCACCTCAAAAGAAGATCACCAAGATCTGACTAGCTCAGAGAATCCCTCTTGCTCCCCCCAACAATTCAGTGATCCAAATGTTTTGGGACCCCAGTTCAGATCCTCTGCTTTTAGTAGAATAGGGCGATGATCAGATAGTTCTATCTCAAGACCGACTTGATATAAATTTGGACACTTCATATGCCAAGCATCTGAGAAAAGAAATCTGTCCAATCTGCTGCTACAACTGCCTTCTCTAGATATACATGTGAATATGTTTTTTTGTAACGGTAAGTACACTAGTTCAATGTCAAGGATAAATCTGTTGAACTCCCTCATTTCAACAGTTGGTAGAGGTGCCCTACTTCTCCTTTCACCTGCCCTCTGATTGCATTATAATCTCCAACTAAACACCAGCATGCTGCAGAATCTTGTGAGACCACTGTTGACAGTCTGCTTCTTAGTCTTCTCTTAATCCTGAAATCACATGGAGAATAAATATTTGGTAGCTTAATAGGATGAGAATCAGGGCCCCAGAGACCTTCCCAAACCCAATATATCATGTTTGGACCACTTGTTTGTCACCAGAAAAATAGAGGACTTCCACATACATAATAAACCTCCTGAACTACTTGAAGTTTCATGGAAATGCCAATCTATATTCTCATTAGTCCATAAGCGGCTACATAGGTCAACTTGCTGCTTTCTTATCAGATTCGTAATCTCTGCTTTTTTTTGCTGATAGCCCAGACCTCTAATATTATAGATAATTATATGCATAGTTTACATGGATAAGGGTTTCTTTCCAGTACTCACTTTCTTCTTCTTACTGATTTGATCCCTCCTTTCCATTTGGTCAACATGATGACAAAGTTCTTCTTTGGATGTATTTGGAGATACCCCTAATTCCATTGCTAGATCGACAATTGCCTCTGATTGTGTCTTTCCACAGGCAGCTTCAATTGCATCAGTTAAATCATCTGATAGAACAGTTTGGCACTCCCGGATCCTCCATGTGTGTTGTCAAAGTTTTCTAGCTGATTCTAGTGGACTGTGAGCTACAGTTTGATTACCTCCAAGTGGGTCGATGCCATTAACTGAAGAACCGCCATTGTCAGTTATAACTGCCATACTTGAACCTTGAACCATATTAGTGGGCTGAATATTAATAAAATTCTTAGGGCAGAGGTCCAATCTTTCATCCGAATAAGGTATCATAGGCCTGAGGCCCAGTTTCTCATGCTGTCTTGCTAATAAAGCTTTGAATTTTCCACAGTGGGCTTGGCTATTTGGGTTACGTATTGAGCCCACTAACCCATCATTTGTCATCTTTTGTACAGGTCTGAATACCAGAGGCACTACTTCAGATTTCGTATCTCTCCGTCGCTCCAGGATTGGTGGCTTGTAGTCAATGGGGAGATTTTCTACAGATTGAGTAGGCAATGGCCTAACATCCGTGGCTTCTTTTCCTTGGATATTTTGTATCAAGCTGTCAGAAATAGTCTGCTGATATGTTCTTCCTGTATCCACTTTAGTGATAGATTGTTCCTTTCTGAAAGTCAACAGGTTTTCGTTCTCGATTATTACGTCCGACCGAATGCTTGAGTCCTGTGTAACGGAATCTAGATTCGTCCTTTTCTTCGGGAATTGAGACATCAACAGGATTTTGTTCTTGGTTATCAAGTTAATATATTTATCCTCATTATCTTCAGCCACAAGATGAGCAACCAGAGAGAGCTTGAAACTCTCTCCCTTGTATTTGTCGTACAACGAATTCAATACACCTGAGCGGTTCTCCACGTTAATGAATCATCCTCAAAGACCAAATCATCATTACCACTATCCTCCTCCTCCATCCTACCAAGTAACCGCTCGTTATTTTCATCAATTTCACTTAGGATCAAAGGATCAGTGGTGTCGCTTATATTGAATCTATGCCTAAATGCTCTATTATACTTCACAAACACCAAGTCATTCAATCATATTTGTGCTAGTCGATTCTTCTTTTTGCTAAGAACCTAAGAATGAAAAAAAATGACTATAGGACATGCATTATTTTCTTCAAAAACATAGCCACAAGAATGCCATTGATTTACACTAGGAGTTAGGATTGCTTACATGTTGAAAAAATACTTCAATTCCTCTCACAGTCAGTAGCACTACAAGTGAGATTCAACACTCGAATTGCAAATCTTTGCAAAATTAGGTGCAGCGGACCCATAAGTTTTTTTGCCATTCAGCTGAAAATAACATGAAATTTAAATATTTAACATATCATATATTAATTAAATAAATTCTCTAATGAAAAAATTGATTGTGAATTACCCGATACAATTTTGATTCTGTGCCTAATAGCCAGAGGTTTTGAAAAAATAATGATAGTGTCCCGATACAAAAGCATTTCACTTCTTAGTATCTTGTGTTGATAAACTTCTGAATACAGTCTATCAACCCCTCCATGACTTCTGCACATCTTTGAATGTCTTGTACATCAACATACAATATTGTTGGATTTAGATAATGACTCACTGCATGTAATGGTTGATGTAACTGATCATTTCACCTATTATCAATGATTTCAAATACCCTCGTATATTTTTCATCATTTTCATTGAATGCCATGGAAATGGCTTCTTTACATCTATCCATAGTTTCATAAATATAACCCATAGTAGGCTTACACACAGTACCAACTATTCTTAACACCCTCACAACACACAATAGGACATGTCAACTTGAGAGCATAGATGACATGCCTCCAGTAATTACAATCAACACAATGGTAGTCGACTGTTTGCTATCCTCCACTTTATACCTTTGACTCTTAGTCCATTCATTACTAGTATACGTTTTTCTTAGATTAGACTTCTGCATATGGATAGACCTCAAGGTGATGGAGGAGCAAATCTAGTCATAGCATGTATCATCTCATCATATTCAACATATCAATTCGGTTGTAGATCAAACCAATCAAGGTTACGGATTTCTTTATTACAACCCTCATAATAGGTATCTTACCAATATACTCAAGCATAAAATCAATGCATTGTGTTGCCCATGGAGACCAAGAAAAGTTGGGCTTCTTCAATTGCAACATTTGCCCAACTTTCTTATAATTGGAAGCATTATCTGTCACAATTTGGATCACATTCTCTTCCCCAATATAATCTACCATCTATTCGAGCATTACCAACAAAGCATTTGCATCTTTCACAATCTCTAGCACATCTCTAAACTTAATGAAAATTGAACCTTTAGGAGAGTTCACTAAGAAGTTGATGATATCTCCATGGGAAACTAAGTCACGCCATTCATCAAAGATAATTGAGCACCCATAAGCAGTACACTCTTCTCTATCGCTCTCCACGATACACATTACATCATCAACTTCTTTTTGAGCAAAGGCTCTTTCAACTCATGATAACTTGATGGCTTCAGGCATGACCCAAACTGCTCAATTATTCAACAACAATATTAAAGCTATCATAGTTTGCTGCATTAAAAAAAATTCAGCATCATAAAACCATGTAGCATAGGACCTTTTGTCCTAGGCATTTTTAATTGAAATGGCCTACTACTTGCCTTTTTTGTTTTTGCCAACAAAGTGGCATCTTCCTACCACTTCTCTTCTTCTCCTTCCCCAAAGTCCAAGCTCTCAAATCTGTCATCCTTGATAAACTTGATGATAACATCAACAATTGATCGCTTTTAACATCCTAATTTTTCTGCATAAAGTCCATAACTTCATCCCTCACATGGCTTGGGCATTGAAGGCATTTTATTACATTTCAAAACCCACCAATAAAGTGCTCCTTCACCATTCGAACTCCTCATTTCTTCACCTTATCGCAAAAGTTACACTTATAGTCATATCTAATTTTTGAATCGATTAATGTGGTATATTTTCTAGCCGGGTCTTGCGCCATATAAAAAAATATTATATTCATATTCATGAAAACATTTATTGCCTATTTCTTATTTGGGCTGGCATCCTTGTAAGGCCCTTTCAAAAGGCTCTCGGATTCGCCGATCATCTGGACCTGTGACTTTTGTCTCTAATATAATATTTATATTTTGTGGTTAAAAAATTTCTCTTAGGCCCGAAGTGTTTTAGAAGTTGTTCAAAAGATAATGAAATTAGATCCTTTTCATTCTATTCTCATGGAAGAAGAAAGTAAGCAAACAGTGCACGCTAAGAGAAGAGGAGAATGATAAGACAGATGGCGATACAATAAAAGGTGGATTTTGCAAGATCGGGGTGTAGTAACAAAATACATTGGCATTCGAGGAGAATTCAAAGAATTAGATCAGTCCATTCTTGTTAATCTTTTTTTTAGGGTTGGGCATTCTTAGCGGCTTCTTTGATTACATATATCTTTTTGTTTAGTTTTCTTATTTTGTCATATTCATTTTTTAATTTTTTTCTTCTCGCACGCCCGGCCGCGCTCCGCTATACCCTACGTTCTCCGGCGTGCCCTGGTCGTGCTCCCGGGATATCATCCACACCAGCCCCCTAAGGGCAATATTCCGGGTGCCCTAAGCACTTCGTGCCTAGGGCACGCCCTTAACAACACTACTACAAAGTTAATTTTCAATAAAAATTATTAACACATCTATATAGAACTCTACAACAAAAATATCTAAATTTTTATTTTTATTTTTTTTACCCGACCCCTCCTTCATCTGCCATTGGCAAAAATATTCTTTACTTTGACTTTAAACTTTATTTCTTAAATATCTTTTTCAAAATAAGTTTTTCCTTTAAGTTTCTTAATTTTCAGTTTGAACTCAATTTTTAAACCTTTCTCATACAAAGGCTACCTTCTCTCGTTCTAGTCCAATTTTTTTAACATGTTATTGCATCGAAAACAGTTTATCTTTCAGGAATAAACACCAATTTTAGATGACAATTTTTTTTATTCTGACTAACCTCTTTCTTTATTAAACATATTTTTCGAAATAAGTTTCTCTTTTAAATATTTTCAACGTGAACAAAACCATGCTCAGTTTCTCCTTTTCGTAATTAAAATTTCAGATTGAACTCAAAATAAAACATTCCTCATCTCCAGGTTACTGTCTTCTACCTTGTCCCACATTTTCAACATATTTTTTTTGCCAATGCGAGTTCATCTTTCCAAAATAAATATTTTTTAAATTGGAAAGAAATTTCTATTTTCCACTTAAAACTAATTTTCTTTAAACATCCTTTTCAAATAAGTTTATGCTTTTTTATTCTTAATTTTTGGCATGAGTTCTATTTTCATATCCTCCTACTCATGGTATACTCTCCTCTTTCTCTTGCCCAATGTTTTCAAGATTTTTTGTTTCAAAAGCAGTTTATCTTTCGAAAAAAAACTAATTTGTAATTGTCAAAATATTCTTTAATTTGACTTAAAACTCTCTTGTCTTGAACATCTTTTTCAAATAAGTTTCTCAATTTTTAAATCTTCCTCATCTTAAGGCTACCGTCATCTCTTTCTAATCTAATATTTTTGGCGTGTTATTGTGTCAAAATCAGTTTGACTATAGAAAAAGATAACCATTTTTACGTTGCTAAAACATTCTTGTATTTTAAACATTTTTTCTTAAGCATCTATTTCCAAATTAATTTTCTTTTATATTTCATAATTTTCAGCATGAACTCTACATTTTCAAACCTTCCTTATCTTAAGGCTAGTGTCCTCTCTCTTTTGTCCGAAAATTTCAACATATTTTTCTGTCAAAACAAGTTTATTTTTAAAAAAACAAACCAGTTTTGTATTGGCCAAATATTCTCCAATTCACATTCAAACTTTCTTTCTTAAACATCTTTTTCAAAATACATTTCTCCTTTAAATTTTGTAATTTTAAGCATGATCTCTATTTTCAAATCCTTCCTTATATTAAGGCTACAATCCTCCCTCTCTCCGTTTTCCAACATTTTCAAGTGTTTTTACTTCAGATATAAAATACCACTTTTAATTGATAAAAATATTTTTCTATTCTACTTTAAAATTTCTATATTTAACATTATTTTCAAGTTGTTTCCCCTTTAAATTTTGTAATTTTCAGGATGAGCTATTTTTTCAAACCTTCTATCTTAAGGGACCATCCTCTACCTCTAGTCCAATATTTTCAAGTTTTTTTGATGCAACTAAATCTTAAAGAAGAAATGAACAGAAACTTTACAAATCACCAGATGGAATAAGCCGAGATGCAAGTAGTATAACTCCGAACCGCTTCAAAATTTGTCCCAAAATGTAGATCTCCATCAGATAGGGCAATTCCATCGATTGAAACTAGCAAAACACTTTAAGTTTGTCGGAAAGTGAAGGATTTGCCGACGAAATATCGAAAGTCGAAGATAAAATTCGAGAGAAAACTGATTGCAGAGAGAGAAGGAAATTATATCGAATGATGCATTTTTGGACGACGACCCAATATATACCTGGTGTATCGTCGTGTCTGTCAGATTTCTTTAGATTGATGGTCTCAAATTTTCCAAACTCAAATAAAAATAGCACCGTTGGATTGAAGTGTACATGAAGGGCTGAGATTTCACCGATTATGCTGCATAATACCAACCGTTAGATCTTGTCAGATGATTCAATAGTAACGACTCTTCAACTTCAACTTCTTTGAGAAGCTTTCTTCAGAACCGTCGGATGAGTTTACAGATGGACGATCGGGATGGATTTATAAAGCTTTCAAAAGAAGCTTTCTTTTTAAACTGTCATATCAAATTTCAGATTTACGGATAGGATTAAATTCTACTTTTAAAAGTAAAAAATGATAGCCACACTAAAAAAAGCAATTAACGGTGTAGATTATAACAAAATTAATGACAATTATGTAAATTTTCAATGTAAAGGTAATTTCAACAATTCAAATATAGATAAGGGCATACTAGTAATTTCACAGATTATAATGGCAAAACAGTAGATTCACAAATTAGTTCAAGGATATTTTTGGTACTTCACTCAACAATCTCCACCTTGATGTACCAAAAATTCCAAACATTTAAACCAAATCAAATATACCCAGTAAATCAAACCAAACATACCCTAATTCCAAACATTTAAAGAATTTAAACAGTTTTTTAGTTTTTAAGCAACAGGAACCAGAGTCTCTCATAGCTCTTAATAAGATTCCTGCGAAACATTGTTAGTGAATTCCAAACAAATATAAACATTTTTGAAATTTTACTTGAGACACTATTTTTGTTAAAAAAATCTGCTGCATTTTCTGAACTTGGAATTTTTACAAGTTTAACCACATTTCCAGCTAAAATATCACGAATAAATTAAAACTTTACATCTATATGTTTTGTTCTTTCATGAAATACAAGATTTTTGCTCAGGTAAATTGCAGATTGATTATCACATAAGACTGAAACAGTTGAATTTGAAATTCCAGTTTAACTAATAAAGCTATTTAATCACAAAGACTCCTTAAAAGCATCAGTTAAGGCTATATACTCAGCTTCTGTGGTTGACACCACAAAATAAGAAGTAATAACTAGATGTTGATTTTTGGGAGTCTAAATCTCCAGCAAAATCACTATCAGCAAACCCACAAATATTCAAAGTAGAATGTCTTCTTTTAAAACATAATCCATCGAAAGTACCTATCAAATATCTAATTGTCCATTTCAAAGCATACCAATGTTCAATTCATGGATTAGACATAAATCTACTTAACAATGAGACAACAAGGTAATATTTGGCCTAGTACTTAAGCAAAGGTAATATCTGGCCTATTACTTACCATAGCACACATCAGTAAACCAAGTAAATTTGAATAATGTATTTTTTTTTCTTCCATTTCTTTAGTTTCTAAAGGTTTTTTGGACTTTGATCTTTAGAAAGTTGAAATTGAGCAGCAATAGGCAAGGAAACAGATTTACAATTAGTCAATAGAAATTTCTTAAAAACCTTTTTCATGTAAGAAGTTTGATGTAATTTCAAAGTCCCCAACTCCCTATTTCTTATAATTTCCATTCCTGAAAATTCTTTTAACTTCTCCTAAACTTTTAAATTCAAATTCAAAACTTAAGATTAATTTTAATTTCTCTATTTCAGATTTAGATTTACTTATTAATAGCATATCATCTACATAAAACACCAAAAACATAGAGGAATTTTCAGAATGAATAAATACAAACAAGAGTCAATTGATTTCTGGTCAATTGAGCTTGTCTCCTACAGCTTATGCCTCGGCTGGTGGTGCAGCCCCGAATCTGCTAGAGTTTTCTACGGCTGCCCCTCATGGAATAAATGTGCCTGCATGGAATTCAATATGGCTATCTATGGTGTGGTCCATTTAGAAGGCAAGAAATAGATATCACTTTGTATCCTCATCACCTCATAGTTCAGCCATATTTCATATTATTCAACGTGAGTCTTGGTGGTGGCTGAGATCTAGGAGACAGCCTGCGCTGTTTCCCTACAGTCTAGCTGACTGGATCATCCAACCTAAGGTATGTCTACATTTCTAAACACATAACTCTCATGCACACATCAGATTTCAATACATATATCTGCGAGTACTATGTGCTCTTATGATTAGGTTCTGATTTTAGTACATATATCTGTGAGTACTATGTGATCTCATGAGCAGTTTAATGCCTATATTTCTTCCATGCGGTACAGGTTCAGGTTCTGATTATGAGGTATCAGAGGTCACTCTGCCAGAATTATCAAGCATGAACTTTTTAATGTCTTCTTTTTTCAATGAGGTACAGGTTAGGTGATCACTATGGACACTATGTTTCTTGAAAGATGCTAAAAGAACCATCTGCATGATCAAACCAAAGGAGGCTTAGCAACAAGTCTCCAGAAGGCTGATGTGCATCTCTAGATATTCATGAAATTATCTCTCAGTCAATGATCAGGAACGTGTTAGAAGCCACTTCAACTGGTTAAAAGATGTTGCAAGAAGCTTGGCAGCATCAAAAAGTTAGGTTCATACCACTTAAGGGCACCAGACAGGTTTTGAATGATCCTACATTGAGAAGTCGACCAAAGGAAGATGAACAATAGCTTAATAGCTCCAACAACAAGTTGTACATGACGGGACCCTATTGCTCGTTGGAAAAGGCTATGCAAACTTCAGATTCTGCAAATTGTTTGGGAGTTTCTGTGTGGACAAAAGATGAAGATTAGAGGACAAAGTTCAAAGACTAGTAGCAAATAGGAACGAGGCTCGAAGGTGGAAGTAGTGGACTGGCTACCTTGAAAATGGTCTTTGATTCCTTACCCTCCCAGTTATACCCTCTATTCACTACAGGGATAGCTCTCCAAACTGGAAGGAACTATGTACCAATACTCCCCAAAAAGGATATTGATAAGTTGATAGTCATGATATCTAGATTTGGTGAAGAGTGGACGATGGCAATGATCTGAAATCCGAGGTGCTTGTGCACTTATGACGATAGGAAAGCCATGCACCGTACACCCTTAGCTATACTGGAGGGTATGATGGAGGGGGGAATACAGTCCATGATCAATGAGTCATACTGATTTCATTCTTTTAGACTTGGTGCCTGTACGATACTTAGTCTTGAGTCTGAATAGTTAGCTAGTCGGTATTTCTTTATTTTGTCGTCTGTAAATACATTATATATATATATATATATATAAAAATTTGGCTTTTCCAAAAAAAAAAGCCACCACAATTTGGATTACCTGAAAGACACATAAGATTGCCAAGAGGCAAGGAATTAGAAAGTGAAGTGACACAAAATACCCTAGTGGTTTTGGACAACCCCTTATACATTCTTACAATGGAAGGTAACCAAGTTGACAATCAGCAGAATGATCTGAATAATAAGCTACAGAATGTCCCGGACAACCAACAAACAGACAATAATGTATCCCGTGTACCTGCATCGGCTCCTGCACATAGACCCAGCGTATTTGGGGACTTATTTGAGCCAAGGTTTGATCAGCTGCAACAATTTGGAGTTGTGAATGATTAGAGCTTTCAAATCCCTCTGCAGCTAATCAACCTCATTCAAAATGGGGCTATCTTTCAGGATATGAGAAGGAGGACCCTAATATTCACATAAAGACCTTCCTCACTCTTAGCAACACGTATAAACCACAATGTGTGTCACAGGACACTGTGCGAAGGATTCTTTTCCCATTTTCCTTGCGAGGACAAGCACAGTCTTGGTTCGACTCA
>JAOWBN010199395.1:0-14919 GCA_028565015.1 Pinguicula moranensis | reverse complement strand
AGGTGTCTCGGAGAGTTCGAAATTTTTTGAAACCGCCGTGTCAGAGCCCCCGTAGCCGCTATCAGACCGCCGCCGCCGGTTCCCGGAGCCCCCCATGCCGGAGCCCCTCCGCCGTGCCGGAATAGAAGTGCTTATTTTTTAGAAGGAAAAAAAGCATGTCAGGATGTGCTTATTTTTTAGAAAGTTTACCTTCTTAAAATAAGAACAACCAGTAGAAGGTTGATTGCGCAAAACACTCATTTTTTAAAAAAATATGCTTATAAGTCAATTATAATTTTAAAAAACCTGCATAAAACAGCCTTTCATGGCCTGTACATGGTTGAATCAAAATTTGATTTAAGGGATAATATCAAGTTTTGACGTACTTGCTTACACAATCAGATTGTTCCGTACTTATCAAAAAAAAAAAATCAGATTGTTCCGTGTGGCGCGGGCCATCTATATTAGACTAGGCTTTTATTTAATTAATTATTCAAGAGTTCATAGTTAGTCACTGTTTTATACAACTTTACTAAAATTATAATTGACTTATAAACATTTTTTTTTTTAAAATAATTCTTATTTTTTAAAAAAAGGTTCTTATAAGCCAATTATAAGCATAAGAAGTCTACACAAAATACCCTCTTAGTGAGTTTGTTGTATATATAATAAAAAAAATTTAGGGACAAAGAAGGATAAAACCAACTTTTTCCCTAATTAGTAGTTAAGACTAATTCCACCATGATCTCCACTATGCAGATTTGGAGGAAGATCAATTATGTTGTTAAATAAGTAGAACATATAGACGTTGCACATTGCACATTTCAGACAAACTAAACAGGATTCAAATGTTGAAGTCGAAAGAGTGCTCCTAACATAAAAGTAAACTGAAAGGGAGAACTCTTCAATTCAATCCAAATGTGACTATAAGCCAAGGCCGAATCAAGGTAAGGACTAGGGGGGCTTGTACCCTGTCCTTAAGCCATCCCTGAAGGGGCCCAAGCCCCCACCCCAAGTTTTATTTATCTATTTATTAAAATTTTGGACTAAATTCTTTAATTTAGCAGCTAACTATTATGCTAGGAAACCTCAAGGATTGTCCCAATGGTAAATTCGCTAGACACGCAAAACATGTCTAGAGGTCCCTCTACTGAAAATCAAATTTTGGGGCCATACATTTGGGGTTATCGCTTAATTCCCGAAGAATTAGTCATGATCAATCGAATCAATGTACTCAATTTATATAACCATGATGTCTAACTAATTGAAAATAAATGCTTAATGGATAAAATAAAATGAACTGGCAAATAGTTTCCTTTTTGTTCGTTATAAAAACAGGTTTCATTTTTGTTAAATTTACTTTTGAGATCCAATCAAAAAACTTTACATTTCAGTTGAAATAAATTCTTCTATCGACGAAGACGAAACGTAGAAGCTGACCGGCGGATCGGAAACATCATAATTTGTCGAGATCTCGAAGGAAATGGAGAGAATTTCAGAAAGCGACGAAGCTGGAAGCAGAAGCGCAAGAAAGATAATGTCACCATGTGATGTCGACGCCCTAAAGAAGTGTTTGGAGGAGAACAAAGGGGATCAAACAAAATGCCAATCGCAATTACAAGCTTTCAAGAGCTCATGCTCCATCAAGAAGCCCAACGATTCGTCGAATTCGCTTCAATAAAAACATATTGATGGCTTCAACGGGTCGTTGGATGTTTATTGCGGTGACTGTGAGAGGTCTCTGAGGTGTAGTTGGTGACTAAAGAATTCACACTCTCAAGGGTTAAACATTTGCCTGTGCGGATAATTTATTGAATTTCTTATAGCCGAATCTTTGATTTATTAGCTGAAAATTTTCGAGCAACTATTTTGATATTGAGTTTATTCATGTATAGGTCATAAATTGATGTTTGTTGATGATTTGAAATTTGAATGGATCCATTTTAGGGTGAATATGATATTCGAACTCTTTTTGTCAAGGAGACAACAACTGAAATGCTTCCTGTTCCTTTTTGTGGTGGATGGGGAGTTCTTCATTTGTTAAATGGAATGAAAGACCAGGCAGTCTTCCTCTTAATAATTTCTGATACTATATTACCATGACAAGGGGCTAATACTCATTTCTTCACATGCTGGCATTAAAAAAAAAAGTTATTTCGAAGTTAAAGAAGCCAGTTGAAGAGCTCGAGAGGCAAAGGAAACAGGTTAGCAGCACAGCGAACATCATTTTTGTCCCCCCACCCCACCCCACCCCCTGTCATTATTGAAAGTTACTATTGATGACCTGAGCTTCGTAAATAAACTACTTTTAGCCAAATTGTTTGGTCAAACCTTTAAATTATTGAGTCCTGTGCATGTAAATGATGTTTTGTCCATACCCTTCAGCCTGTGTTTTGTTTTTTCTGTGCATGCTATCATAGAAGCTGTTCTCTTGGAAGATTGATGGGAAAGCCACACTAATTTTTCCTGCATAAGTCCTGTGCTTCTTGTGGAATTTTCAATGTTGGTATCCTAAATGTTTACATATTTAATGACATCACTCATATGCTTCCTTATGTTTGCATCATTCTTAATTAAACTGAATGAAGCATCCTTAGTTTCCATCACTATGTCTATAAAGATTCCTGTTTTCGACATCTCACAGCCTTTCAAGTGTAAATGATGTTTTGTCCGTAATCCATACCCTTGAGGTTCAGCCTATGTTTTGTTTTTTGTGTGCATGCTATCATAGAAGCTGTTCTCTTGGATGATTGATGGGAAAGCCACACTAATTTTTCCTGCATAAGTCTTGTGCTTCTTGTGGAATTTTCAATGTTGGTGTCCTAAATGTTTACATATTTAATGACATCACTCATCTGCTTCCTTATGTTTGCATCATTCTTAATTAAACAGAATGAAGCATTCTTAGTTTCCATGTTGGTGTCCTAAATGTTTACCTATCTGTTGCAGCTAATGGCATATACGGTATACCATTTCTTTCTGTTAAGACTTAAGATTCTGAATTGCATAATCTGAAAAAGCATTGCATTGCATTAAGTATTTTTCATAATGTTTCTCAAACATTTTATTATTTGAAAATCCTTATGATTTATAAATTTGATAAACATTTCATAATTCATTTACAGAATGATACTTAGAGAATCTGAATTGCATAATTCGTAAAAGCATAGCATTGCATTACACTTTTTTCATAATGTTTCTCAAATAGTTCATAATTTGAAAAGGCATTGCATTACGCATTTTTCAGAATTGAAAATCCTTATGATTTATTAATTTGAGAAACATTTCATAATTCATTTTTCAGAATCTGAATTTTCAATACAAGTTTTATTTTTCAGAATTTGAAATTGCAAATGCTATTAATCCATTGATCTATGAATTTCAATTTCCTATTCTAATTGATTTTCCCAAATTGAATGTAGGTGTTTAGTTTAGAAAATGGCGGATATGCATGAGGATGATATTCTTCGAGATAAAGAAGTTGATGCGTTTGTATTGGATTCTGCAGACCCTTATACACAAAGCAGTACTATGACGGGCACCTCTAAGAAAAGCAAGAATTTCACGTCTGATGTGTTGAATCATTTTGAGAGGTACCAGAAGGTAATTGATGGCGAAGCATTTTAGAATGCAAAATGTAATTATTGCAAAAATGAGTATAATGGGAACACGACAGTTGGTGGGACTAGCATGTTGAAGAGGCATGCCACCAAGTGTCGGTTGAAGCATGGTGGTGTACAAACCAGTCAACCAACACTACATTTCACTGCTGATGGCAAGGTGACCACTTGGCGTTACGATCCTAAGTATGTCGGGAATCCTTAGTGTAGTTGATTGCTGTTTGTGACTTGCGTATAAACTTTGGAGAGCATTTTGCTTATCAGAAGCATATTAAAAAAATCCTTCAACCGCTCCTTCCAAGCAGTTAGTGCACACACGATTTGGTGTGACATTGAAGAATATTTTGAGAGACAGGTTACTGAAATGAAAGCCGTGTTCGCTGCTTCGCAATTGTGTAGCCTTAACGTCTAATATATGGGATTCTAGAGCTCATCTAGATTATTGCAGCGTAGTGGCACATTATATTGACGATAGCTGGAATTTACAGAAGCGAATCATTGGTTTCAAATTGGTTGAGAGGCACACTGGTGAGATGATTTCAGATAGTAGGCATACGAACTTGTGGATTGCACAATCTCCATCACACTAGATAATGCATCTGCGAATACAAAGGTTATGAGATCACTTGAGGGTCCGTTAAAGTCATACAATGCTGGTTTTCTTTCTCATTAGAGATGTGCATGCCATGTTATATTTTTTATAGTTCAAGCAGGTTTGAGTGCTTTAGAAGATTATGTTAGAAAGGTCAGAAAGATTGTGTCATGGATAAGGGTGTCTCCCCAACGCATCAATGCCTTCGAAGTTCAAAGTGTCTCGTTGGGTTACAAGCCACGTATTTTGGATGTTGACATGCCAATTAGACGAAATTCAACATACACTGTGTTGAAGAGATTATCTGAGTACAAGATGCCCCTATCCAAGTATTTGATGAGTGCACAGATGTAAACTTCCTCTCATTCTCCAACTGTTTTGACATTCTTTGAGTTAGACGTCTTTAAAAAAATTGTCACATTCCTTAAGGTTTTCTATGAGGCCACGACTACTTTGTCAGTGAGTTATTTTACTACATCCCCTCTAGCCATACATCAGCTGGTACAAATGACGAACAATCTATATGAACATAAGGGTGATGAATACATAGGAGGTACATTCCTCTCACCCCCAAGTTGTTTTAAATTATTTTTTGATTATTTTCATTCTTTGACCTTTTGATGCATCTTTATTTTCTTCTCTATACTTTGTAAATTGTAGGTGACGTGCGATCGATGAGGAACTGGGCTACCCCTATTCTCTTATATTCATTGGCTTTCATTTTGGATCATCGAACCAAGATGACGATGTTTGAAGAAACAATTTTTAAGATGCAATATTGGATGACATTAGAATATGACAATACTGTTATAAAGAATGTTGAAACCTCTTTGTTCAACCTGTATAGCAATTATGAGAGCAAGTTTGGATATATAATTAGAGTTCGAGCACCACCACATAGTGGGAAGAAATCATCGACTTGGAAATTATTGGGTGACCTTAGTTTGTCATCGAGTTCGCATATGGAGTCGAGTACTGTTGTTCAGTATCTCGATTGAAAAAAAATATCTTCATATAAATTTTGAAATGACAGATGAACTCGATGGTGAGAACTTGAACCTTTTACAATGGTGAGAGGCACACAAGACAAAATATCCAGTTATATCATAGTCGGCAAATGATGTTTACAGCATTCTGGCATCCACAGTTTCATCCGAGTTTACTTTTAGCATAGCTGGAAGGATTATTGAAGAAAGACAATCTAGGTTGAAACCAAATATTATAGAAATGTTGACCATCATTAAGGATTGGGAGATCCAAGATGAAAGAATTGATAATTTGTATTTGTTGGAAGATTATTATCTCGAGGAAATTCATGAAGAAGACAACCCTCCTACTTTGGCTCCTCCTGCTCCTCCGGCACTTCAGCAGTGAAGGTTAATTATTCATCCTTAATCTGTTTATATAACTACATTTTAGTTTATGTTAATTGTTATTTATTTTTCAGGGAATGATGAATTATTATATGCAACAAGACTTGAGATTTGAGAAGGTTAAGTATTTTTATACCTATGTTTTCATGTGTTAATTTTTTTGGTACTTTTCACGGGCTAACAATTAACACTCTTGAAGCCTGCACGGATGTTGGTTGAATTGGATCAATCATCAAAGAGAACTTGGTTTGGTCATATGTTGTTTTGGTTTTGGACTTTGGACTTTACTTATTAAAACTTGGTTTGTTTATATGTTTATGGTTAAAGTTAAAATTTTGGCAAAACATTTGGACATTTTGTTGAGGCTATTTTGCTAAATGTTGGTTGAACCTGTTATTTTCATATGTTTGCTTAAATAGGGAGGTGATGAGCAAGTTGTAAATAGGTTCAAACAGGCCAAACAAGTCAAACGGGGAAATCCGTCTGCCCTATTTTGGTAGTGGCTCAGACCCGACCGCTCCATTTTAAAAATGGGGCAAACCCGCCGCCTATTTTTCATAAACAGGCGGGTTGGGCCCTATGTCCAGGCTTGTTGACCCGTGACGGGCGAAGCGGGCTAGCCCGCCCGGCCGTTTGCCGACCTGTGCCCGATCCGTTTGAAGCAGCCTTCAGTGCTATGGCCGGATTTCTGACAATCAGTACATAATAGTTTGGATTTGTCAACACTAGAAGGACGGGTTGAAGTTTCCGAAGGGAATTTCCCATGATCATCTTTTCTCCCGTGAACCACAAGGCCGCTACCCAATGATGTCTCAGAATTTAATGATTTGGAGGCTCAGAAAATTCCACTCTGTGTTGCTTCTCAGCGGATGGTCGAGTATGCAGCTTCAACTGAGGAAAGTGGCATGGTTTTCAGTATATCCCGGCAAATTCCATCAAATTATCATTGATCGCGGAAAAAAAATTGGTACAACCTTGTTTCCTATTTAAGTCGATCAAATGTTGCTATATCTGTTGTTGTTGTCATGGGATTAGGTTGACGCTGATCAACTTCCTTCCAAATCCTCTAGAAAATGTTGAACAGGTGCTCCAGGGAATCGGCCCCCTATTTTTGTTGGCTTACATAGACGGTAAGATCATAAATTTGGAGGGGATCACCCCCACTCCCGAATGTTGTTAATAGTACGGTCCACAAGTCATACACTGACGGGTATTCAATGTATTTGTGAGCAATATTTGTAGATATATTGTTGATAATCTAGGTGCAAACATTGAGGTCGGCCTACTCCCATTGAGGATATGCAGGATCTTGTTCAGAGTGGGGTCGCGATTTGCAAGTGATATGACGAAGACAGCCTCGGCCACCAATTGCCATCCGCATAAGTCAAGCCCAGATCCCATAATTCTCCTTTGTCAATTTTATTGATAACTAGATTGGTTGACTAATATGAGATGGTTGTAGCTGTTTCATCAGATTTGCAAAATGTTCCGATAGGTCGCCGGAGGTTGTCGCCAGGAGTTGACCGCCACTGGTTGCCTGGTGACTCCCTGGTGGTGACACCTCACGGTCGTGTGAGTCTGAATCACGAGGATCAGGGAAACGACCCTCATTATTTTCTTTGTTACTCATCAGATTGAGGAAGGTAAGTGGAAACCCTGGTAAATGATGATTTGTGATGATCGAATCTCAGGATTGATCACACCGCTCTAATACCATGTTTTGAAGACAAATTTGTAGAACAAGAATTATGTTCTATTTCTCTTGATCTCATTCATTATTGTACATAGGATTTATAGGAATGAAGAAACAGTTTCCTAGTCTAGATAGAACTTTAGTAGTGGGTATACTAGATAAGGGATGATTCCGAGTAATAAGGAATCATCCTTTTTATAGTTATAACTTGATCCCACTTCTAGATTATGTTGATCTAAACTAACACCATTTAGTAACGGGTAATTTGCCATCACCATTTAAAAAAATTAAGAGCTAATTTTTCAAAAAATTACTTCACGACTCAATTTCTTTCCATTCTCTTCTCGTTCATTTTTTATTTCTCATTTCTGTTGACTTTCTCTCTCCCCGTCAAGCTTCTCTGTAACAAATCTGTTACAATTTGTGGTTGAGAATTAAAGAGAAGGAAGAAGGGAGTAAAGAACTGGGGAGATTTCAGAGGTAGAAGTGGAAACGAAGGGAAAGGGAATAGTAGAGAAAAGAAGTATATGGAAAATAGAAACTGATAACCAAATTTTTATAGCCAGTGAAATGTAGTGAATTACATATTTATACCATCAATCGTTCTAGCTGACCTTACACAAAAACAAGCCGTCACAAACTAAGTACAAGAAGCACAACATACACATTAGAACAAAAAACACAATTATATAATACATGTTCAATAATCAAATCTTCAGGAGACTGTCGTTGCTTTTCCTTTCCTCAATCATCATCCTTCCTTCGTCAACCTTCATCACTCTCAACAACATTCTCTCTCCTTTACTCCTCCAATTGCTAGGGAGTAATCCATCGGGATATGCTAAGGTTATTACATTCTCCTAAAGACTCCCCAGAGCGCAGTTGGCCAAAACTCGACCCCCGTAGCCGTCTCAAACTCTCCTCAGTACTCCGTGAAAGTTAACTTCTTTCGGCCTCTTTTCGTCTTAAAATTGAGAACTTTTGGTTCAATCGTAAAACTCTAATTTTTAAATTTGGGTAAAATTAATCTTCTTCCTTAACTTTTGTTCGTTTAAGAACAATGATTCTTAGGGTTTACATATAAAGATTTTTTTCGCATATTTTAAAATTCGGCAAATATTCTTCTTGATGGGGTTTTGCATTTTTACATTTTACATGTGTCTTCTACAGGACCTCCGTTGATAAATCTTGACTGCCTTTGCATTCTAATATCAGCATTTGGTAGAGTTATTGAATATTTTAAGCTTTGGTGTCTAGTTGATTATGATTGGTTGAACTTTTACAGGTTTTGCCCCCAAAAAATAGGACGGTTATTATTTTTTATTTCATATAAGGTCCTGCTGGAACTTTTTCACCTCTGGTTGTTGAGTAAATGGCCATTAGCCCCCTTGTACTATGCCTATTACTCCCCTGTACTTTCCAAAGAGCCACTTTACCCCCCTGTACAATTAAAAACAACCCCACTGCCCCCGAGAAACCCGCACGCGCGAGTGCGCGACTAGGAAAACATTTGTGAGACGAAAATGTCGATTTTACCCTTGACTTTCTTTCCATTTCGATGCTTAGATGGCAGAAATTGAATGCTTTTTGGCAACCTCATAATTCCTAACTGAAAGAGAATAATCGTGTTCAGAAAAATGACCTAATCCAATAACAAAAGCATGGAATTGTAAGATAAAGAACAACTTTAAAATCCAAATGCATCCTAGTTTATGATCTTACTATCACATCTCCAATATCTCCTAAGCTACATCTAGTAGAATATCATGGACAATCAGTATCATAAAAACACATCCATACTTAGTGTTCTTCTTCTTTATCAGGGTCAGAGGGGATTTCGGGCAATATTACTATGAGTACACTTACTTTCAACGCCAAATGCCAACATCAAACATAAAGTAAAACAACAACAGAAACTTCAACATAATCCAAACAAACTCCGTCTTTAAACTAGAGGCATTCAAGCACGATATGACCCTAAAGAACAAATCCCATTCTGTAGAAAATTCTCCAGACACTCAACCACTGTATTGGACAGCATGATGCCTCACTTAACACAGTGATCACATGCCAAGTTCTCAAATTATTAAGATCAGAAAATAACAAAGCAATCAATCAATAGTCTATGCTCAGAAATGCTCATGAAGCTAAACTTAAGCTTCATATAGTAAGCCTAGAAGCCTGCAGAAACTCAAACGCACATCGCCACCCACTCACTTCTTCCTTTTTGTACAGACTACAACCAGCAAGACGTTCCAAAGAAAATACTAAAACCGAAAGGAATAGAAACAAAAACCCCACCCTTACTTGAGAGCAAGATCGCCGACAACTGCAACCAGCCGAAGCAGAATGGAAGAGAGATTCCCAATTTGAGACCAAATTACCGACAATGCAGCTCTAAATCCCACCCAACAATTTTGGCCGAATCAATAACTGCCGGGAAGCAGAATTTTCTCGGCGGTGGACGGCGGCATCAACACTGAGAACGAATCAGATCCAGCGCTCCACAGCTTCCTTTAACCGGACAATAGAGTTAGATTTATATCTTGGGTCCAATTTCTCGGATAAATATTGAATTCATAATCATATCATTTTGGATCAGTTAATATTTTTTTTAATTCATTAATTTTAATAATTTAATAATGATAATTTATGTTTGGGCTTTATTAAAGCCCAAATAATATAACATTGGGCTTAAGTTCAAAAGTAACATCCGTGAGCCCATTACTCGAGGCTCTAATATTTAATTAAGAAATAATTAGGATGGAATCATGGAATTATAGTCAAATTAGGGATGGATACCGGATAACGGAAATACCGGAATTTTCCGTTATTTCTGTTATCGCTTCCGTTATTTCTGCACCGCTATGTTACTGGACGGATACCGGAAGAATATGCATGTTCCGCTATCATAATGGAACGATAGCGGTAAGTAATTTAAATTTACCGGAATCCGGTAATTTCCGGTATTAGGTTTAAATTAATAAATTCAAATAAATTATGTTAAAAATCACTTTCATTTTGTGAACTCCCGTTTTCGTTTTCGCGACTCACCTCACAGTCACGACTTTAGTTTTGCTGTCTTGGCCTTTTGGGCTTCTCTTCAGACTTCAGTTCCGTCTTCTCTTTGATACGACTTTCGCTTCTTTTGTAATCTAGATCTAGGGTTCCGGACTCCGGTTAGCGAATAGCGACTGCCGACTAGCATTCTGTTTCTGCCGTTATAATTAATTAATTTAATATATTTAATAAATCAATACCGGAATAATGGATTTTCGGTAACTTATTTAACGGAATAGCGGAATAACGAAAACGGAAATAGCGGATAACGGACGAAAAACGGAAAAAAAAAATAGAATCCATTAACTTAGGGGACGAAAAACGGAAATGGGCTTTCCGATTCCGGTATATCCGATATCCAGCCTTAAGTCAAATTCGAATCTTACATTTCATATATTGTCAAAACATTAATGGTGGTCAGTTATACTCGAGGTTGAGGGGATTCGTTGAATCTTTGATTTTGATTGTTGCTTTGTTCCCCTTGGTGATTGAATCCCTACGTAACGGCGTTCTATTTTAGTGTAAGAATTAAGCCCCACTTCGACAATGGCGTGGTCAACATGGAAGCTCTTTGTATCCTCGTTATGTTCAGGATACACCAAGGTAGCAGCACCGGGGCCGGAGGAGGTTTTGGTGTTTTCCGGCATCGACTGCGGCGTAAGATCCGGAAACTCTGTTTGATAGTAGAATTGTACAGAATTATTGTTTCTGTGAAGAAAGTGGAATTTTTTTCGTTATGCCTTTTCAATTGCACTTGTCTCCGTGTGCAATTTATGATTTTTTTGGGATATTCCAAAAGGTATTATTGGTGAAAGATTGGTAAGGACTAGAGAAAAAGATCCAGACGGAACTCCTAATCCAGCTAGGCAGCTACCATGGAAATGCGGGAGTGGCTTTTATTTTCACACTGTTTGGGATTTATTTTCACACGGTAAGGCTTGCTTCTGTTGACTTGCGTGCCGCTGTTGGCCTATTGCAATAATATCTTCAAGATAAGTCAACTGAGCTCGTTGTATTTATACACAGCTCAAGCACACTCTTCCGTGCTGGTGCCACTGGAGAAAGTGTTGGTCTTGAGGTCAAATTGGCTGGTGTGTTCCTATCCAATTAATTTTCGGTTTTTGTTAATTGTTATGCAGATTCCTTATTGTTTATTAGTTGGTTGAGAATCTTTGTTTGGCATTCTTTATTAATTCTTTGGAGTTTTCTGATATTCTTGGAATCTTACGTTGAGAATCTTGATTTTTCCACTTCAGACTCGGGGTTTCTCCAAGGGTAGCAGCTGACAACCTTTACGGATCAAAGCCATGGGTGAAGATGATTTGTATACTCAAGATGGTACAGTTGATTACCGCAACAATCCAGCAAAGAAGAAAGAAACTGGGACATGGAAAGCCTGCCCTTTTATTTTAGGTGTTATTGCTTTCCTATGTCGTGAATTGAGGAGTTTTAGGTTAGTTTTGCATATTTTGTTTACTGAATCTGATCTGTCAGGGAATGAATGCTCCGAAAGATTGGCGTACTATGGCATGAGCTCGAACCTTGTGGTTTATTTCAAGGAACGGCTCAACCAGCACAACTCTGTTGCTTCAAACAATGTTACTAATTGGTCCGGCACCTGCTACATCACGCCCCTCATCGGAGCCTTTGTGGCAGATGCATATATCGGAAGATTCTGGACTATAGCATGTTTCTCAGTTATCTATGTGATTGTGAGTTCTCTTGATTAAATTATGAATCTGATTAGTACTACGAGCAAGTCAAATATAGTAAGTTGAATTGCATCTACTTTGTCAGGTATTTTAACCGAGTGTCATGGATTGGATTTTGTTTATATTATTTACTATTGAAGGAGTTTGCGTTTAAGAAAGCATAAAATTGAACAAGGATTAGTATTAGATTTATTTTCTGTTCTAGCCACCTTCCACGAAACATTTGGTGCAAAATTTATGTATACCTATGTGATTCAGTTAAGAGTTCTCTTAAGTTGGGAAACCGAGAACAAATTGAGCTATAACTGCGAAAATGTTATTTGATTCAGGGAATGACTTTGTTGACATTGTCAGAAGCAATCCCGGCCCTTAAACCTTGCAATGCGGAAGGCTTGTGTCACCCGACAAATGCACGTATCGCACTTACCTTTATAGCCCTTTACTTGGTAGCCCTTGGAACAGGTGGTATCAAGCCCTGTGTCTCATCCTTCGGGGCAGATCAGTTTGATGATACTGACGAGGGTGAAAAGAAGCATAAGAGTTCTTTCTTCAATTGGTTCTATTTCTCAATCAACATTGGTGCACTGGTAGCTTCTTCCGTCCTAGTCTACGTGCAAACTCATGTTGGTTGGCAATGGGGATTTGGGATTCCTACTGTGGCAATGGCAATAGCTTTGATGTTCTTCTTTGTTGGCACTCGTTTATACCGCAATCAAAGACCTGGGGGAAGCCCTCTCACTCGTATTTCTCAAGTGTTGGTAGCATCTTTCAGGAAATATAGGATTGAAGTTCCAGCTGATGAATCGCTATTGTATGGAACTTCAGATGCTGAATCGGTAATCCAAGGAAGTCGAAAGCTTGAACATACAAAAGATCTTGGGTAAGTATGATTAACAGAAATACAAATTCATTTAATTTTTTCCCTCCATGAGAACAAAAGCAAAAGCTTAGTATTGTAACCTGTTGAATGCAGATTCTTTGACAAGGCTGCAGTGGAAACAGCAGCAGATCAAGCAAAGGGATCCTTTGATCCGTGGAGACTATGCACTGTAACTCAAGTTGAGGAGCTGAAATCCGTCATACGACTGCTTCCTGTATGGGCCACAGGGATCATTTTTTCAACTGTATATGGTCAAATGAGCACTTTATTTGTGTTACAAGGACTTACCTTGAATGCCCGCGTGGGGAACTCCAGCTTCGAGATCCCAGCAGCATCACTCAGCATATTCGACACGCTCAGTGTGCTTTTCTGGGTTCCTGTTTACGACAGGATCATCGTTCCTATTGCTAGAAAGCTCACCGGCCAAAAGAATGGACTAACTCAACTCCAAAGAATGGGAACTGGGCTCTTCATCTCTATACTAGCCATGCTCGCTGCTGGTATTCTCGAGCTCATCAGGCTCAGATATGTGAAAAGGCACAACTACTACGATGCCACGCATATACCAATGTCCATCTTCTGGCAAGTCCCTCAATACTTCATCATTGGATGCGCTGAAGTGTTCATGTTCGTAGGGCAGCTAGAGTTCTTCTACGAACAAGCACCTGATGCCATGAGAAGCCTGTGCTCTGCTCTTCAACTCACAACCGTGGCTCTTGGAAACTACTTAAGCACTTTGCTGGTAACTATTGTCACCAGAATCAGTACCCGGGGAGGGAAAGTTGGCTGGATACCGGATAATCTCAACTATGGACACCTCGATTATTTCTACTATCTCTTGGCTGTGCTGAGTGTGTTGAATCTTGCGGTGTTTCTTCTGGTGGCGAAGTGGTATACGTACAAAAAGCCGGTGGGAACTCTCCGCTGATTGCTTGCTTCTCCGAAAATGGTGTATGCTTAAGAGCGTATAACACGATCTATGGAGTAGACATAATAGGAATGTATTTGTTGGATTAAATGAAATGCTTAGAATAATACAATTATACTTTGTAGGTTGTGGTTTAATTCATATAAGACTAATTTTTACTTCAAATTTGTCAATTTGGGTTCGAATTCCATATTAATTTTTTCTTTTGTTCTTTTAAAAAAATGATAAGGAGGCTATGGGAATCTAATCTATGCCCAATTGCATAAAAAAAAAATTTAATTATGAGGGGACCAAATTGCCAAAAAAAATTATTACACATTATAATTTTATTTTATTTTAATTTTGGGGGTCCATGGCCCTTTGGTCTCTCTTTGACTCCACCCGTGGTCGAAATCAATATCGTACTAAATTTTTTTGATGTTTCAGTATGATATCGGTAATGTTGATTTATTATTATTTTTAATATTTTTAAATATTTTTTAATTTAATGACACCATCAAAAAATCAAAAAAATTGGTCTCTCCTTGGCTCCGCCCGTGGTCGAAATCAATATTGAACTAATTTTTTTTGATATTTCAGTATGATATCGGTAATATTCAAATATTATTATTTTTAATATTTTTAAATATTTTAAATATTTTTTAATTTAACGACACCCTAAAAAATGATACCGAATTGATAAAAAAAATGATATGGACTCGATAATTTTTAATATTATTATTTTGATCGAATATTAAAATATAAAAAAAAGTTAGAGTTTCAATATGAATATTGTGGTATCGCTCGGCATCAATAATATCGACATGGACAACATTTTTGTTAACCTATAGCATGTCATTGCCATTGATGTATTGCTATAACCTATTTTGTTGTAATAGAGCAGATTTTTGAAATATTTAATAATGAGTTTGGTGCTGCCTGTGGATTAGAATTTATTGATGGCAATTATATAAAGACGAAAAATGGCTCCAACTGCCCTTGACGTGTTCATCTCTCCCAGTTTTTCACTCTTCGCTCTTTCATCACGATGGTTCTGAAAAGATACCAACACGCTAAAACAGGTGGATCAATCAAACTCTTTA
>JAOWBN010199384.1:0-14920 GCA_028565015.1 Pinguicula moranensis | reverse complement strand
CACGAGGGACAGCTACACATCTGGGATATTTTGGATGCCAACGGGAAGGCAAGCTATGTGCAATCTTTTTTGGCCGGAAAACTTGGTTGATTTCGTTTATTTGTGAACTTGGTTGATTTCATTTGTACGTGAACTATGTTTTATTAGAACCGAAGTCTTATGTTTCACTTTCAGTTTCATTAACCATAAGACTGGAGTTTATTTTGTAATGCGGTTTTTCTAAGTTATCACTTGTATTTTTCTAGTTAACACTGGAAAATGGACAGAATGTTCTAACTTTCACATAAACTTTAATGTCATGAATCCAGAGTTGCACATCAACGAAATATGTGGAGTCTCTTCTTAACTATTCCTATGCAGTGTATAAGGCCTCTTCTTAAGGCCTATGTCAACAAGCAGTCATCCACATTTCAACTTAACAAAAAAACTGCGATTTCACCCTTCACATAATGCACATGGCCCCTGTCAACATAATTACGCAAGAAACCTGTTTGCAAGCAGTTTCTAGCAGATCAGCAGGCCAACTAAGGTCAAACTTTAAGCAATTTACGCAAGAAACATGTTTGATACTCTCAGCAAGCCAACTAAGATCAGAATGCAAATCCTATTCATTCAAGAGTCCAGCCCGGGAAAAGGCTTTGGCTGCAGATTCAGCGAGAGAAGCCAGCCATATCTCCCAAAGAAGAAGACGGATGTTGGAGGAGATAGTTAAGCAAATTGGATTTTTTCCCTTTGGAAGGGATTGAATCTTATTTCTATTGGAATAAAAACCTCAGCTTCTAGTAGATCGCTTGTTGACCCATTAAACTCGATCCATACACATCAAAGAAACAAGTACCAATAGAGATTAGACACTGGATGCTACACATAAATCTGTCAAGCAATAAGCAGACTAGGTAGACTGATAACTTAAGAAAAATCATTCCATAGACAGCATAATTCTGTTTGGAAAGACCAGAGTGCAAACCATAAACTTGATCCATACAAAGGAAAACTACATGAAAAAATCTGCGATCCACGCATTGGTGTTACTGTTTTCCGTAAAACACGATGATGGTGGAGCATGACCGAAGAGAGGGCGTGCTACGTTGGGAGTTTCCTCTACCACACCATCAATTATAATTGGGATATCAAGATTCTCCCCTTCGGCCGGTGACTTTGTCAGATCAATTATTGGTGGAGGCAGCCGACATTTTGAAAGGTAACTCCGACCTTCACGAGCATACTTTCGCAAAAAAAAAAAATGGGTAGGCTGCTGTAGGGTGCGCAATCTAGGCGATTAAAAATAGCAAAAACGCACAATATTAATAAGCCAAAGAAGTGAATCACACAATGGAAGCAACTCACATATATTTTTCATAAGAAAATGGGCAGAATGTTCGCGTGCTACGGAACCCACGCAAAAACAGAAGCCCAGCAAAACAATCAGTATATACACATACATACAATGGACAAATACATGGTCGTGCTACAAACAATGGACAAATACATGGTAAACATCCATACACATCTAGGTTTCCGTTTGAAAACAGATGCAAGCCCTAGCCATGTCAAAAATTGAAACGAAAGTATAAGATAAGAGGGCCTACGCAGATGACGGCCTCTGTCGCGAAGAAGATGCGAGAAGATGTACTTCAGGCTGGTTGCTTGCCATTTTTGGGGTGCAAAGATGGAGAATTCGTGCCAGGAAGATGCGAGAAGATGTACTACGCAGACGACGGCCTGCGCACAACGATTTGAGGAAGACGGGTTTCGAGGTTGCAGGGTTAAAGATGTAACTTGATATATTTTTGGGGTTTAGGACCATTAATCCGTGCCAGGAAAATGCCTACCAAACGCTGGATAGCAATATTTTCTGGAATTCGTTGGATCATTACCAAACATTTGACAAAAGCAGGTACCACTCAGTTATCCGCGTACTAGGATAACCAGGTGATAGTTGTAATCCTGCTACCTAACAGAGCCCTTGAATACAATAGAATGGCTTGCATTAGACTTGTCTCGAAAAACTGGGAGAGCTGGTATAAGCAAAAAAATGTCAAATGAGATTGAGCATGTGAAACAACTGAAAACCCCAGAAAAAATCCCAGAGAGTGTGGATAGAAAAGAATAGAGACTTCGGACAACATCTTGGAATGAATTTGCTGCTAGGATGAATGATGAGACAGTTATGGAAACCCTTCTAACTCTAAAACAGAAGACAATATAATACCTTGAACCTTGTAAAAATGAGGTAAATTTTATTGCACTAGTTGAGAACATTGCAAATATAGCTCGAGTGAATCTATTTTTGTGTAGTGACAGTGTGACAGTGAGCTTTGTAGAATTATGGAGGTTGATAAAAGAAGACTTCCATTGATTCCAACTTGTTTTTGTTACATGATACAAGTGAGAATTTACAGCTAAATTGTGAGATCTTGGCTTGTATTGTTTTGCAGATTTTCTGGATAAGTTGCTGCCAGATTTTTTGGAGCAGATTGTGGAGTGAAAGCAGCTTGATTTTCTGGAGAGAAGGTACAAGTAACGGCCGTTGCTTTGTCATAGTTGATAACTTCTGAGTGTGGTAGATCTGAACATACACTAACACCCCCTGCAAGTTGAGTGTGGGGTTGTAGACCAAGTGAAGCTTGAATCAAATGAATTGAAACAACTCTCGAGCATGACTTTTTGTAAAGAGATCAGCAGCCATAAGATCTGATGAGACAAACTGAGTGGATAGAGTACCTGCAAGAACTTGTTCTTGAACAAAAAGATAATCGAGTTCGATGTGTTTGGCTTGCTTATGAGCAACAAGATTGGTACTGAAAAAAAATGGCACTCGTATTATCACAGAGAAGCACATGGGTCTATGTGATAGGAATACCAAGATCATGCAGCAAATGACGGAGCCATAGCACCTCAACACCAGTGTGGGCAAGCACACGATAATCAGACTAAGAAATGGAGCGAGAAATAGTGGGTTGCTTCTTCGCACTCCAAGATATAAGTTTATTGCATAGAAAGTTGGAAAAACCACTAGTAGAGCGTCGAGTTGTAAGCCAATCAGTATCGGAGTAAGCCAAAATAAAGCCAGGATCCAAGGAGATAGTGAAGTGAAGACCCATAGAAATGGTACACTTCACATAGCGGAGAATCCGTTTGATGATGAAGATAAGTTAGAGCATGCATGTACTGACTAACGGGAGCCCCCAACTTGATGTCGATATAGAGTCGTATCAGCAAGTGGGTCCCCATCCGATATTAGATACTAATAAACAATCATAGGTGTGTTGACGGGATGAGAATCAAGAAGTTGAGCTCGAGTAAGAACATCACGAGCATATTTCAATTGGCTAAGAAAAAGACCATCAGGAGTGGCAGTGGTTTCAAGCCCAAAAAATAAGCGAGAGAGCCACGATCCTTAAGTGCAAACTCAGCATGAATACGGCTGATAAAGCTATCTAGAATGGAAGTATCGCTACATGTAACAATAATATCATCTATATATAGAAGAAGATAAATTATGTGAGATCCACGGGTGAAAGTGAAGAGAGAGGAATCGACAAGACTGCAAACAAAGTCAATACTGCATAGAAATGAGAAACGATCAAACCAAGCCCGCGGGGCCTGTTTTAGACCATAAAGAGCCTTTTTGAGATGACACACATGATGAGAATGCAGAGGATGAACATAGCTAAGAGGTTGTTCCATATAGACATCTTCAATCAAATGGCCATTCAAAAAGGCATTCTTTACATGTAACTGTCGGAGAGGCCAGCTATGAGAAATAGCAATGGAGAGCACAATGCAAACAATTGTAGCTTTGACAACAGGACTGAAAGTGTCAAAATAGTCAAGTCCAGGTACCTGTTTACCACCACGAGCAACAAGGCAAGCCTTGAGTTGTTCAATTGAACCGTAAGGAAGATACTTGGTTCAAAAAACCCATTTGGAACCAACAATATTAGCATGTGCAGGATGCAGAACAAGATCCCATGTGTGATTCTGATGAAGAGCAGCAATCTACTCATCCATAGAAGCAATTCATGCAGTGTCTTTAGCAGCAGATCGAAAATCACGAGACTGGGTGGAAGCCAAAACAACAGTAAGAGAGCCAGAGGGAACCAACTTACAGTAATTAGCTATAATACAAAGTCGAAACACTCTAGCTTTTTCATGAGTAATCATGGAATGAGAGCCAAATAGGAGCATAGAAGGAGGATGAGCAGATGGAGGGATCAGGTCAGTGGAGGTAGAGAGACTGGTATCCGATGGTGGAGGTGGAAGAGTGGCAAGGAGATCACGGGTTGGTAGACAAAGTGAACATGGGGGTGAGGGAGATGGAGATGAAGAGTTAAGAGGAAGGGGAGATGGGGAAGGGGGTAGGGAAGAGGGACTAAAGGGAGGCTCAGGAGGGTCAAAGAAGACAGAAAAATCAACAGTATCAAGGGAGCGAATGGGAGTAGAGTTATTGAATGAAAAACGAGTCCATCAAACCTTGCATGATGAGTAGCATAGAAACGGGAGGTGAAAACACAAAGAAGACTATGAGGGAAAATTTTATTTAGAGGAATAATCACAAATACAAGGAAAGACCAGACAAAAAAATGGATGAAAGTGATCATAAAAGGGAGAGAACCATAAAGCAACTCAAATGGAAAGATACTTGCGAGGATAGGGGATGACAACCGATTGATGATGTAGGTCAATGTATTGAACGCATCAACCCAATAATGAAGTGGGGTGTGACAATGGAAGAGAAGTGTGAGACTCATTTCAATAATGTGTCTATGTTTAAACCTTTATGGGAGAATTTGTAGCCAAGAAAAACACAAAAAGATGGAAGTGAAGGAATGTATCACAAAAATCAAATTTGTGCTTTAAAGGGTAAAACCATGTAAAGCGTTAGTAATCATCAATGAAAACCACATACTAGCGATAACCATGCAAAGATGTGGTGGGAGAAGAGCCCCAAAGATCACAGTGAATCAAGTCAAGTGGCTTAGTGGCTCATTTTTCATTTAATACAAAGGGAAGCCTGGACTTGTTGCCATTCACAAAAAACACAAATATGGGGAGAAGGGGGCAGAGAGGTAAGCAAAATACGACCCTGAGGTCCTAATAATGTCACAATGTGTGATGATACAGGACCTAATCGAGCATGCCATATATCAAAGGAGTGGCAAAGTTGGCAGATCGAAAGAGAAGAGACAACAGCAGGAAGGCTACGTTCCAATACATATAAACCGCCATCATGCCGTCTGGTTGCCACCACCTGTCCCGTGTGGTGACTCTGAACAACAAAACAATTGTCAAGAAATGTGATGCAAGATAAAAACCACTGGTGAGCTTACTTATAGATAATAGATTTTTAGTAATGAAGGGAACAAGAAGTACATCAAGTAAAGGCAATTGAGTGGAAACAAAGCCAATATGAGTAATCGATAAAGAAGCACCATTCTCAATGATAACACAAGCACTACCTTTATACGAGGCCGAATGATCAAGAATAGCAGGAGAGAAAGTCATGTGAGTGGAAGCACCAAAATCCTTATACCAATTAGAGACAGAGCCACCAATGCCACAGGGTGTAAGCTAGGCTGGGACGGATATCCCGGAAAGCTGCTAACTGGAGGAGGACGGATGGGCCAACAAACCAAGGATGTACAGTAGAAGACCCGGAACATGGGCAAAATGAAAGTCCATTAGGTGGCTGCACAAGAGGCTGGGTAATGTGGGTTTGCGGTCCAAAATAACTCACTGATGGGGCTACTGCTGGTGTCGGCCCAGAATAAGATGAAGGAGAAAATGCCAAAGTGGGTTGCTATTGTCCATAGTGGCTAGAAAAGAAAATCCAGTGAGAGGCCCAGTCGGTGGAAGTGGCCCATGTCCCCAAAACAAAACCGATGGCCTAGGAAAAAATCTGCCAGTGATAGATCCCAAAGGAAAAATGGTACACCCGTCGTGACTGATGATAGGGACTAACGACTACAACATTGGCCTAACGAACAGTGCTGGAAAACTTCAAGGTGGAGTAGCAATAGCCACAGTTATCAACATAATGGCTGTAATTTCCACAAATCTGGCAGCGGAGAGAAGAGCCACGACCACGACCTCAGCCATTGGAAGGACCTCTTGGGAAGAAAGTGGCCAGAGGAACATCTCCCGGTGGATTTGGTGGAGTAAATTGAGGTATGGACACAGGGTTGTGCTGACAGGGGGATTTGGGAAGGGTGCAAGTGAGAGTAGGCGCCGGAGGTATCTGGAAATTTATCTGGAGGAGAAGGAATGGAGGCTAATTGAGGGCTAGAGACTAGGATGGACATGGTTGTCTATGCATCAAAGGCAAGAGCAGGGATGGAGCTGGGACTCACTGTACGACTACAGAGAGCCTGGAAATTTTCAGCATGGGAAACGACATCACGCACGGCTGGTAAGGGATCCTGGGACAGCTGAGAACCGAGAAGGGTAGAAAAGTCAGTACCAAGGCCTCTGATGAACCAATGACTCTGGTCCAAAGAGGCAATCAGACGTCCCAAGGCTGCTAGCTGCTCTCAAAGAAGGAGAAAGTCTTGTGCATATTCTCGGATGGAGAAATGCCACTTTTGCAATTGTCCTAACTCATCACGGAGGCTGAGCTCTTGAGAAGGACCAGTGCGATCAAATTATTCTGTCAGGGCTGCCTAGACAGAATGTGCATGCTGCTTGCCGATCACAATGCCATGAGCTTTATCGATAAAACTGGAAATGAGTAGAGAATAAAGTTTGTTGTCTATTTCCTTCCATTTAATTTACAACAAGGTATTTTGGCAGGATCAAAAATCGGAGGTTCAGAGATGCTACCATCAACATATCCAAGAATTTTGTGGTTGTGCAACTACGTACCAACTTGATTTTTCCAAAACAAATAGTTAGTTGATGTGAGTTTAACCGTGACTAGATGAGTGAAATCAGAGTAAGAAAGGGTCAGCAGAGGAATTAGTTGGTTGTAGAGCCATGGGGTAAGGGAAAAAAATTTGATGTCTGAAAGAAAAGAGGGAGCAGAGAGATAAGTGACAAGGGGGAGGATAGAAGATCAGAGGAGGATTAGGAAAACAAAAGGATTGAGGCAGTTGAAGCCAAGAGAGGGCTCTGATACCATGAGAACTTTGTAAATATAGCTTGAGTGAATCTGTTTTTGTGTAGTGACAGTGTGTGACAGTGAGCTTCGCAAAATTATGCAGGTTGATAAAAGAAGACTTCCATTCATTCCAGCTTGTTTTTGTTACATGATACAAGTGAGAATTTATAGCTAAATTGTGAGATCTTGGCTTGTATTGTTTTGCAGATTTTTTGGACATGCTGCTGCCTGATTTTTTGGAGCAGATTGTGGAGTGAAAGCAGCCTGATTTTCTTGAGAGAAGGTACAAGAAACGGTCGCTGCTCTATCATAGTTGATAGCTTCTGAATGTGGTAGATCTGAACATACATTAACACTAGTTGAAGTGCCTATAGCAACTGCTAAAGAGACGTGAAACTTTTATAATGAGATGGATATTGGTGGACCAGAAGATCCATCAGAGGTCCTCAAGCAAGCATTTGCAATGGAGCTCTCAAGCTCACATAAGGTCAGTGCACTTGCTGATTCAAAGATTTCTTATCCATGTACCTCAATTGTAGTTGTTGCTGATAGCATCAACCGCAACCTGTACAGTGCCAGGGGTAACTTATAATAAAATAATCACTAAACTACCGCATCCTTGCTGGCCCTATCAAGGTTAGGGCTATGAGAAGGCTTATCTCATAACATAAGATTGAAATGATTTGTATACCAGAAACAAAGCTTGACACAGTAAATGAAAGAATGATGAGGGTATGCTGTGGTGATGAGAATTTTAGCATTGTCTATAAAGCTTCAACTGGTACTTTTGGTTGAGTTTTGTGTGCATGGAGGAAAGATATTTTCACACTAAACAGAAGCTGGGAGTCAATGGCGATGGTAGGATTGGAAGGCATATGGGGGATTGAGCAACATGAGGTTAACATACTTAATGTTACCCTCATTGCCCCTTAAAATAAAAGAGATTCTATGGGCAAAAGTCATACAAAGAGTTGACCAAATGGGACAACAGAAATGGCATATTTAGGGGATTTTAATTCTTTGAGAGCAGAGCATGAAACGTTAGGAATCTCTGTTTTCTCTATCAGTAAGGTAGTAGCTTTTATTACATTTTTATATAGTGCCGAACTGACTGAAGGGGTATTTTGCGCAAACCCTCTTATGCTTATAATTGAATTATAATAACTTTTTTGAAAAAAAATGAAGAGTTATTTTTTGAAAAAAAAGGTGATTATAATTAGATTATAATTTTAAGAAGGCTGCGCAAAACAGGGCATGAATCCCTCCTACCAAATGGTGAGTTTACTTGGTTCAGCCTGGACAGCATAACAACCAGTAAACTTGATAGAGTTTTCATATCTAAAGATTGGGTGAATGGCTGGCCAAATTTAACTTTGACCTTGTTGGTCTGTGAAGTGTCTAATCCTACACCTCTCTCGCTGAACTGGGCCTCATCCCCTTTAAAGTGTTGGATGAGTGGCCTACTTCCACATAATTACATAATCTGATGCAAAAGGCATGGAGTGTGGAAGTCTCCGGCTATGCACAATTTAGACTAGTCGAATAACTTAAAGAATTCAAGGAACAATTAAGAACCTAGAATAAAGAGGTGTTTGTCCATGTTGGGAACAAGCTGAGAAAGCTCAAAATGTTGGTCCAAGAGTTGGGGATGGCAGAATAAGTACACCTCAGCTAACAGAAGCAGAAGGGACAAAAAAAAGGTGATTATGGTCTGAAATGCAGGCTCTGCAGAAGAATGAGGGGTCCAGAAGTTCGAGGCCAGATGGGATGAATTTCAATTTTATCATTAAGTATTGGCACATCCTAAAGAATGATTATGTTCCATTCATCCAGGAATTTGAACCATAAATGAAAAGTTAACTAAGGGAATAAATTCTACATCTATCTCCCCTAGCCCCAAAGGTAACACTTGCTATGACAATGGATGATTTTAGGCCAATATCAATGTTTAATAGCGCTTAGAAAGTCGTTTCAAAGCTATCGGCCAATGGATTTAGGATGCTGATGCCCAGACTTATCTCTCCTAAACAAACAATATTTTTAAAAAGAAGAAACATTGGCGAAAAAGTTATAACCAGTGAAGTCTTAGATCATGCAAAGAGGATCAAACAACCTTGTATCCTACTAAAAGCAGACTTTAAAAAGGCCTTTGATACTATAGATCAGAGTTATATCTCAAATGTGAGGGATGTTATGGGATTTCCTCGAAAGTGGATAAGACAAATACAAGAATGTACCTCAAAGTTTCAACCTATATATTGGTTAATGGTATCGCCACTAGAGGCTTCCGAATTCATAGAGTATCAAGACATGGGGACCACTTATCCCCCTTTTTATTTATGATTGATGCTGAAGGATTAAATATCATTATGGAGAAAGCTCAGTATTTGAATTTGTATCAGCCTAATCATCTAGGAAACTTTGGGATATCTAATATGCAGTTTACTGATGATATGTTTGCTAATTGGGGAAGGAAAATGCATAATTTAATAGTCCTTAAGCATATTCTGAGAGCACTAGAAATGGTCATTGGCCTACAGGCCAACTATCAGAAAAGATGCTCTATGGACTGAATGTGACAACTCAATTTAGGAATATGGTCCGATAAAAAAAACATTTATGAATATGGCAACTGATATAATCAAATGCATGATTGGATGCATATCCTTCAAGTATCTAGGGTTGCCTATTTGGGACAGTCCTTGGAGAGCACCAATGTGGCAGTCGGTGAGGGATGCGGTACATAAGGGATTGCTAAGATGAGAAAACAAGAACATCTCATTTGGAGGGCGTCTAGTGTTACTCAAATAAGTTTTGAGTCACTTTCTTCCATATTACTTATCCCTGTACAAGGCTGCAACTACAGTTATCAAAACATTGACAAAGATACAAAGAGGATTCTTATGTGGAGAGGAACACCAACGTCCTAGAAGGATATCTCGGGTCTCTTGGGAAGTACTCTGTCAAAATGAAGAAACAGGTGGCTAGGGAGTGAAGCACTTGGTTGATTTAACATCTCATTGATGGGGAAATGGAAATGACGACTATTGGTAGAGGATGCAGACAGCAACTAGACGTTTCGAGGCACTATATACAGCTTCATTATACTTCTCTGTAGCAAGGACTGCATAATTTTAACAAGTACAAAAATTGAGGAAAACCAATTCACCCAACAGACACACTGGTGTTGATTTTAGGCATCCGGAAGCACGTATAGAACACCGCAGTTTGAGATTTTTAGCATACAGCCTACAAAGAGTTTTAGTTGCATAAGAATGCACGCTGAAAATTCTAACAATCTGATTTTGCCATAAACGTGATCAAAAGGGGAAAATGGAGGATACCTGGAAGATTGTCAGATACAGTGGCATCAAAACAGCTTTGATGAAATCCGAGCATCCGAGCCACCAGTAACTGCTCCTTCCTTTTGACTAGTAACAAGCACAACTATTCCTTTGTTATTTCCTTCCTCAACCGAAGGGTACCAGCGTTCTAGTACTTGGTCAGCATACTCAAATGCGTCCGCTTTGCTCTTGAGGCAAAGAACATAATCAAGTTACTAGATTATAGTGCACTACTCAAACAAATGTAATTCAAGCAAAACCATGGTGCGTTAACCAAGAATGGTACGCCTCAGATTAGATTTCACACAGTATAGAACAATGAAAGATGCAATAGAGCTCGCACAGGTTTCATAATACAGTGAGTTTGCGGACAGTGACAACGTCAATGCGGTAGCCTTTTCTGGACTCCAAATCCGTCAATAATCTCTTCAAGTCGGACTTAGTAACTCGACTGTGTTAACAAGGATAATATTGAAGAACATATTGATAAGGATTTGGAGAATCACACATAATCTTATTTTCCTTATTCGTTTGATTGTAACTGATCTTGTATTGTAGAATATGAAATCTATACAAACAGATAGTACGAGAGATCAGAGATCATTAAAGATCCGACTCACTTTCCACATACATATCGTCTTCTCCACATTCATATTGTCTTCTACACTAGAACTTTGATTTTATTACATGGTATCAGAGCGATTCTAAGCTCACGCTTTGTTCGATCCTGCAATTCAAGCAGTATTCGTTGCTGCATATTTTTGTTTTTCCCTCTGCTTCGCGCGATTCTTGCCTATCAGTTTGCATATCAGTACCATATCAGTTGCCTTTGCTTACCTTGTGCGATTCTTGCGCATCAACAGAATCGATTCTGTCTAAATTGTAATGACTTCTTCGGCGTTTTCTGCTATCAGTTTACCTCAAGTCCTTGTTACTAAGTGTGATGGCACCAACTACCTGATTTAGGCGTCTCAGATTATGCCCGTTCTCCGCACCCATGGTCTCATGGAAATTGTTGATGGAACAACAAAGGCTCCGCCTAAATTCCTTATTGCTGGATCTGATGGAATTGAGAAAGACAATCCAGCATATGATGAGTGGTATCGAAAAGATCAATTCTACTTGTCTTGGCTCACTTCGACTCTTACAGAGACTGTCCTCAGGCAAGTCTTTCACCTCGAATCACGCATATAAAATATGGGAGTACCTTTCTGGAAAGTATTCCGGTAGGAATCAAACCGACCAATTTGATCTTCGGACGCATTTTCAAACTATGAATCAAGGCACCAAATCTGGCTGTGAATATGTTGATGCAGCTAAAGGCGTGATCGCTGAACTCATGATGAATGGAACGCCCGTTTCCGACAGTGATGCCATCTCCTACATCGCTGCCGGATTACATTCGCAATTCGACATGTTTGTTGCGAATGTTAATCTCTGCGCGCCGCATCACCGATGTCACTAAATCAATTTGAGAAATCACTGCTCTCTTACGCTCAGAAGCTGCCTCCCATACTCGCCAACCTACTGCTTTTTATTCCGGATGACAGTCGCATAATCGTGTTCGCGGATCTCAGCAGCCGAGTGGATCACATGTGCCTACTCTACCAACTGTATGCAATTCTCATTTTGGGCCTTTCCAGAATTGGCCTGTCTGGACTTGGCCACAACAGCATTGGACTGGGCCGCAGCAGTCAAGTTCCGGGACTGAACAGCAGACATGGCAACAGTATACGCCTGGATCATGGTCTAGGCTGAATCCACAGCACAATCAGTGGGCTGGGTCGCAGTGTGGTGGACGTGGCAGAAGTGTTGGGCCCAGAAACTTGGGTCGTGGGTCTTTTTCTGGTGATCCATCTCCTCGCAATTTGCAGTCAGGCCCATCTCCACCAAATCAGCCCAATTCATCTTCTACTGGAGTGCAGTGTCAGATTTGTGGTCGGTATAATCATACTGCTTTAGATTGTTTTGAACGAATAATTTTTCCTATCAAGGCAGGCAACCTCTTGCCCGTCTTGCTGCGATTGCTGCACAGGTGAATCTGGATGTTGATGATAGCATATGGTTCATTGACAGTGGGACCAACGAGCATTTAGCCAATAATATAGCACCACTTGCTTAGCAGGAATTTTATACTGGTGATGATTCAGTGGCTGTAGGTAATGGTGAAGGTTTGCAAATTCTGAACACTGGTAGTCTTCATGTTCAAAATCCCATACGTCCTTTGTGACGATAATAAGTGTCATTTTTATTCTGACTGAATTTGGTTATTCTGTTAAGGACAACAAGACGGGGGAAACACTAATGGAAGGGAAATAGAGATGGCATATATTCTATTCAGCTGCATCATCGGTCTTTGCATTTTGCACTTGCTGGGATAGTCGGTGCGAAAACTCCTGTTTATGTTTGGCATTCCCGGCTTGGTCACTCCGCATCTAGTACTATTCAATCTATTCTTAGTGACTTTTGTTTACCATATTCGGGCAGTCTTACTTCAATAAATATTTGTGAACCATGTCAACTTGGTAAAAGTCAACAGTTACCTTTTGTCTCTTCGGGTAGAATAACGTCTAGACCACTTGAACTTATTCCTTCCGATGTATGGCCCACATCTATAATTTCTCATATTGGATTCCGTTATTATGTGATTTTTATTGATGATTTTACCATATTCACTTGGCTCTATCCCCTTAAACACAAATATGATGTCTTTGAAACATCCGTGACATTTCGGGCAATGGTTGAAAATCAATTCTCACACAAGATTAAATTATTTCAATTTGATGGGGGGGTGAGTTTTTCTCTACTAAATTTAAATCGTTCTTAGACAAAGCAGGGACAGTACATTGTCTGTCCTGTCCTCACGCCCCTCAACAAAATAGAATTGCTGAACGAAAACATTGTCACGTCATTAGTATGGGACTCACACTTTTAGCTCATTCTCATCTACCTCAAAAATATTGGGTTGAAGCCTGTTAAACAGCTATTTTTATCACCAACCAACTTCCTACACCCATTCTTGATAACAACAGTCAATTCATGAAGTTATTTGGAGTCACGCCTAACTATTCTCAGTTTAGGTCATTTGGTTGTGCCTGCTCCCCTCTTCTTTACCCCTATAATTCACATAGGCCCCATTTACTAGCAATCCCGTCTTGGGAATTAACAAGGAATTACTGTCGGAATTGCACAACAAATGGTGAAATTGGGCAGAAGATGGAATTAAACCAAAAAAAATAATTATATGTTCACTAAACATAATCTCGAATGGAATTGGACAGTCCATTATTTAAAAAATTGGAGAAATTCCATTTCTATCCCTCGTTCAAATATAAAACTAAAATCGTTTGCCCGGCTAGCTAGCTAACTATACGTTCCAGTTTCTGTCTTGAATCGATTCCTTTGTCTGCAGCTTTAAAGCTGACAAACATCCTGCTTCTGCATAAATATTACAATGGAGAATGCAAATTACCTTTTTAATTGTTTTAGGGGCCAGTTTGGCCTCGGGAGTCTCCTTGTCATCCTCTTCAACTTCAGAATTTCTGCATATATCAATGCATACAGATATTGGACTCGTGGAAGTACAAAAGATAAACGAGTAGATACAGATAAATACAATCAAGCTAGTTGGAATATAGAATAAGGATGATCTTGAAGAGCAATGCTGATACAAAACAACAGCTGTAAGAATCAGCCTACCTTTCCATGTCAGACTCAGACATGTGATGCTTCTCAATTGATTCAACACTTTCTACTTACATCAGATATACTACTTTTGTTTATAAATAAAAATAATGAGTTTGTGATCCTTACACTGGGCGGCTAGCCTCTAACTTGTAATCTGCACCATAAGTGATTACTTCATACTGACCTGATAACTTCATCATCCTTTAAAATGCAAGAAGATTCAAATGATGGTAACACAAAACCAGATATCTGCCAGTAAATTCAGAAAATAGAATTAGCTTTGCATAAAAACAAACTGCTCCGAGTTTTGAATTTATAGTTGATTCAATAAAAAACCAGATACTGCAGCATGTTTTTGTTGCATTCAATTCACAAATATTGTTGGCACATTGTCCAAATTTCTTTGAAGATTTAGCATAGCTTAAACTTAAGCTCATTTTAACTATCTGAACAACAAATTTTCGAGCTCAAATTTACCAATGACTAGCTAAGAATTTAACTTGACAACCATCAAGACTCAAGTATAAGCAAATAAAAGGGAAAGGTAAAAGAAAAAGAAAGGTCACTTTTTTGGAAACAGAAAGAAAAAAGGCCAAATGAGTGTCTGTCGATGAACGAAGACCGGGACAGTGATTTAACACAAATGTACATAAACTATTTTGGTAAGCTAACTTGCCGAGAACACAAGCACGTTAAGAGATTTTTAAAAACAAAAAGTCAAACTTAAGGTAGAATCAGATGCATATTCTTCCGAACATATAGGAAATCAACAAAGAACACTATCAAAAGC
>JAOWBN010199373.1:0-14920 GCA_028565015.1 Pinguicula moranensis | reverse complement strand
ACTCAGTTACCCCAAAAGGTTATGTTTGTTAGAGTCCAGTTGAGAGACGATCATTTGTATGTAAAGATGTTACCTTTCGTGAGCAGGAGCCATACTTTCTACAAGAGACATCCTCTCCTTTTGAGGACTCGCCGACTGGTGTACGACGAGAGGGGGAGAACACCATAATCGTTGGCGGTATAGCACGAGAGGGGGAAATGAGTGATGTTAGAAATAATTTACGGACAATGACTGTGTGGGAGATCGCGTGTCCCTCTTACTCACAAAACACAGGTGCAGAGTCGGGAAGTAATGGAGAAGTGAGTAACATAGAGACTCCACAGTTACGTCACAGGTACATGAGGAGGCGTCCCCTTGTCCCAACATCTAGTACCTTGCCGACCTCGACTCTGGAGACACATGAGCCACTGCCTATCATGAATTATCCAGATACCCCAGGTGACATTATTCCTTTTTCTTCCCCTCCCTCACCTCAGCCGCTAAGGCGGACCACCTGTGTCAATGCTGGGGTTCCACCGAATCGGTATGGTTTCCCTCCTGATATTGTCGAGCATGTTTCTTATTCTTACATATCACCTAGCCATAGGGCATTTATTGAATCTTTGGACAGTGTTTTTGTGCCTAAGTGTTGGCAGGCTGCGATAGAGGACCAAAAGTGGAGAGCTGCCATGATAGAAGAATTGGAGGCTTTCACAAAGAATGGAATATGGATATTGGTACCACTGCCACCGAAAAGAAAACAGTAGGATGCAAATGGGTGTTCACTGTGAAGCAAAATTCTGAAGGCAATGTGGAAAGGTACAAGGCGCGACTGGTGGCTAAGGAGTACAGTCAGACATTTGGCATTGATTATGATGAGACTTTTGCACTAGTTGCCAAAATGAGTACAGTAAGAACTTTAGTCTCCATAGCAGCAAGCATAGGATGGAACCTATATCAGCTCGACGTGAAGAATGTATTTCTTCATGGTGACTTACTTGAGGAGGTGTACATGGAGATTCCTCCAGGGTTTGGCACAGATCAGACAGAAGAGAAAGTTTTCAGGCTTAAAAAATCCTTATATGACCTCAAACAATCCCCTAGAGTTTGGTTCGATAGATTCAGGAAGGCTATGGTAAGCATGGGTTATCACGAGACCAATGTTGATCATACTGTCTCTCTAAGACATACTGAAGATCACATCACAATGTTGGCTGTTTACGTGGATGATATGATCATTACAAGAGATGATGAGAAAGAAATAGCAGAGCTAAAGGTTAGATTGGGCAAGGAATTCGAGGTGAAGGATTTGGGAGAGATGAGATACTTTCTTGGGATTGAAGTAGCTCAGGGACCAGAGGGGATAGTACTATCCCCAAAAAAGTATGTCTTGGATCTACTCACGGAGACAGGCATGCTTGGTTGCAAGCGTGCTAGGGTACCCATTGAGCAGAAAGTAAATCTTGGAGCTGATGCTGGTAAACCTGTGGATAGAGAAAGGTACCAAAGATTGGATGAACGACTGATATATCTGAGCCATACCAGACCTGATATCTCATTTGCTGTGAGTGTGGTAAGCAGGTATATGCATGACCCAAGAAATGGTCGCATGGATGCAGTGTACCTGATTCTGAGATACTTGAAGAATGCACCTAGAAAAGGATTGATCTTTAGGGTCACTTTCTCTCTCTAAATTTTTTCTCCTGATTCTCACTACACTCCTACCGATTCACACTGCACACGCGCACTCTTCTCCGTCGATCATCTTTGATGGCGGCGGCGGAGACAGGGCCGATGCCGGAACTCTGCCAAGGAGGCTGGAAAACTCCCAGAAGGAAGTTCCCAATCTGGGAAAATCCCATGGATAGACGCACGAACACTGAGGGAGGAGGGTGTGGCCTTTTACTTCACCAACTTCCCGCCGGCGACAACAAAACAGGAACTGCGTAATTTATTTGGCAACCTGGGATCGGCCACGAGTGTGACAATCCCCAGAAGCTGGATAAACTGGGAAACATGTTTGGGTTCGTCAGGTTCAGATCGATCGCAGGCGGAATAGGAAAGACTTTGTCCAAATTGAAAGAAATGAAGATTGGGGAACTCATAATGCGAGCAAATATTGTTCGATTCCCTAAGGAAAAGATAGCCCAGGGCCATGGGCTGGACAAGCGACCAGCCGTGCCGCGACTGTCGAGAAAAACACGATAACTGTCAACATTGAGCCTACGCCGGAGGAAATGGCCTGGCTCAAATGGTGTCTGATCGCGAATCTGCAGGGTGTCTCGCGGGAACAGATAGTTCGCGAAATCAGAGGGCACATTGACTTGAAGACGGTGAAAGTCTCACTGCTCCCGGGTACCCATGTATTGATACAGGCGACGTCGGAAACAGAGATGCTAGCCTTCTTACCGGAACCCGCCAAATGGAATCAATTAGGACTTACTGACTTGCGCCGGTGGTCACTGGACGCAGCACTACACCCAAATGATCGGTGGATCTGTCTCACTGGAGTCCCCGTTCAATGCTGGACCAAGCGGATTTTCACTGAGTTGGTTGACCCAAATGGCAAGCTGATTCAGATTCAAGAAAGCAGTAGTGAATTCCAGGACTTTGACTCGGTGAGAATTCTTGTGAGGAAGAAAGAATCATGGCTTCCTGTTCCTAATCTCAATCTGATGACAGCGGCTGGGGTCTATCCAATACAAGTTCGGGAGGAATCCAAAGCCTGGCAGAAAGCCCTGGGCATGGCAAGAAAGTAACCGGCCCAGGAAGAGCATATTTTGGATGATGTGGTATGGCCGGAACTTCACCAAACTGTGCCATCTCCAGTGGCTAAGCAGATTCCAGAAGATCCCCAGTGCTCTAATATTGGGAGAGAGTTAGGTAGTCCTCTCATGAAAACAATGGCTGCCTCACAGGTCCAACACTCAAAGGAAGATTTACCTAGTATCTCACCTCCAATCAGCCCCAAAGCGGATGGTGGTTTAGATCACGCAAGAGACAGGCTTGAAAATTTGGCCAATAAGTTTGCTAAGCGCAGAAAAGGTAAGGAGACTATAAATCCCTATACTGACAATCCCTGTATGTAGGATCGGTCTATTCAGCAGGCAAAAAATGACCGGGAACAAGTGGACTCCACCTTGTTTAGCAGGATGGATGAAGTGGACAGATGGCATATTCAAAACTTGGAGGTCGAGCATGATTGTGGAACTGGAAGATTCTGGTGCCTTATTGATACTGAAAAAGGAACCAGAGAAGCTGGAATATGAGGGTGAACTGTTGGGTGGAAAGACATCCATTGGCAGTAGGAAGCTATATGATTCTGAGCCCATTTTTGGTGGGAAAGGGCACAAGGGCTCACCCAAGACGTTGCGTAGGTAAGCAAGGTTATCTAAGTCACTCAAGCAAACCTACAAGAACTAGTCCTAGGAGGACAGTAGGATCAAGAGCAGCAGAGTAGCTGCAGACAATCAATGGAAAACAAAATTAGGTTTTGGAATAGTAGAGGCTTACGGAGAGCCAAACCGCATCTGAAAAGATGGGTGAGATTGCACACTCTGGGACTTCTGGCAATAGCAGAGCCTTGCAGAGAATAGGATTAACAGGCTATCACATTACCTTGGCCTCCCCAACTCAACCTCGAATGATGAGTGTCATGGGAAGCTATGGGTATTATGGAAGGTTGAGACAGATTTTCAAGTATTGAGCAAACAGGAGTAGGCACTCACTGGCCTATGGAAGGGTGAAGGTGCAGATGTTATTGTAACCTTCGTGTATGCTAAATGTTATGCGCAGAGGAGAAGGGACTTGTGGCTATATTTTCAATCTTTAGTCCCAACAGGACTTCCCTGGATTGTTTTAGGTGATTTTAATGTCCTAAGATCTAACATGGAAAGAAGAGGAGGGGCTCCGAGAGCATCACTACCAATGCAGGAATTTAACGAGGCAATACAAAGATGTGCCCTAGTAGATCTGAAATTAAATGGCAGGAAGTACTCATGGTGCAATGGACAGGCTGGCTTGCAACGGACATGGGCTCAGCTTGACAGAATCATGGTGAATTCAGAATTCCTAACCTGGCAACCAACTAGTTACTTCACTCTGTTAGGAAGGAAAAACTCAGATCATAGCCCACTTCTGTTGAACCTCAATGTGCAGGCTGTGAGTTATGGATATAGATATTTTAGATATCTGAATATGTGGTCTACGTTTGAATCTTTTCATCAATTGGTGGCTGATGCTTGGAACTCAATCAATGGAGAAGCTAGCCTGAGGACCTTGGGTCTTAAACTCAAAAAAATGAAAGCAGCACTCCGGGTATGGAACATGGAAGTATTTGGCAGAACAGAAAATCACATACCATCAGATCAGAAATGAACTGAACATGTGGGAAAATAGGGAACTGAGCAGGCTTGAGCAAATCTCTAAAAAAGCATGGTTAAAAGATGGGGACAAAAACTCTGTCCTCTTCCACGCTGTTATTAAGGTAAAACAGAATAGGAAATGCATCTCCCAAATGCAACTGCAAGATTGTAGGGAACTAAAGGGGCAACAGGAAATCCATTCAGAGGCAGTTAGGTACTTTGAGACCTTGCTGGCTTGTCATCCTGACATCTTGTTGCCCCCACAGGACACTCTGGAAAGGCTATTCGACCAGAAACTTTCTGAAGAAGGGAACCAAAGAATTTTGACAATACCAATGAATCAAGAGATCAAAACTGCCCTCTGGTCTATTCCCAAAGATAGCTCTCCTGGTCCGGATGGATTTGGCTCAGATTTCTTTAAGAGTACTTAGCCCATAACAGAGCCTGATCTGATTGGGGCAATCAAAGATTTTTTCTCAGGTGCATCACTGCCAAAAATGTTTCCTTCCAACTCTATTGTGCTAATAGCCAAGGTTGAGCAACCAAACTCCTCTGATCAATTTCGCCCAATAAGTCTAAGTACTGTGGTATATAAAACCATAGCAAAGGTTATTGCAGCAAAGCTGAAGGAGTATATGCCAGCTCTTGTTAGGGAAGAACAGGGTGCTTTCTTGCCTAATCGCAGCATCTTCGAGAGTATCACCCTGGCACAAGAGATGATTCATTCGCTACACAAGAAGCAAAAATGGGATAATGCTATGTTAAAGATTGGCATGTCCAAGGCGTTTGATAAAATCAATTGGAAATTCTTGGCAGCTGTTCTGAGAGCAAAGGGTTTTAGTGACTGTCTAACTAGGCTGATTTTGAAATGTATCCAAGGGCAGTGGTTTTCTATTCAATTCAATGGTGTGTCCCTTGAATTCTTCAAGTCAAGACAATGACTGAGGCAAGGGGATCCATTATCCCCTTCCCTCTTTATTCTTGTACAAGATGCACTCTCTCAGATGATTCATGAGGCTTTTGACAAGGGATACATATCACATTTTCATCATCCGCTAGGCTCTCCCCTGATTTCACACTTAATGTATGCTGATGATATATTAATCTTTTCAGGAGGGGATGCAAGGTCCATAAGAAGGCTAATCAAAATACTGGAGCAATACTGCGCATGGTCTGGCCAGATTATCTGCAAAGCCAAGTCTAGCCTATATCTATCCAAAAATATCTCTGCTGTGAGGAAGCATAATTTGCAGCATACTATAGGCTTTAGAGAAGGATCCTTCCCAATGGTATACCTGGGTGCTCCAGTGTGGTCTGGGCGGATGAGAAGATTGGACATAGAACCATTGATTGGAAAAATCAGACGCAGACTGGCAGGTTGGCGTGGCACACTCATGACCCAAGGTGGACGTCTAATCCTCATTCAATATGTCATGGCCAGCGTCCATGTGCACATCATGGCTTGTATAAAGTTGCCACAATGGGCCCTAAAGGAAATAAGAGGTCTAATGGCAGATTTTTTCTGGGGACAAACTGAGGGCAAGAGGAAATTGCACTGAAAACGGTGGCAGGCACTTTGTAAGCCAAAAAATGAAGGGTGGGTGGGTATAAGAGACCTTGGGGAAGTACATAAAGCCTTGGGAATGAAAATGTGTTTCAATATGTTGGTGGGAAGAGGCTTGTGGCAGCGGTTTTTTGCAGCAAAATACAACAGGTTGGAGCCACTACTACTGCGCAGCACTAAGCAGGCAGACTCCAGGTTCTGGAAGCGGGTCATGGAGCTCAGAGATGAGGTGGTAGAGAATGTCAAAGTGATAGTTCGTAGAGGATCATCCAGCTTTTGGTTTGAAAAGTGGTTATCAATGGGGCCCCTAGCCTTAAGAGTGGATCAAATTCTAGAAAAAAAGGCAATAATATCTGATTTTGCAGTGACTGGACAATGGGATCAACAAAAACTTCTGCAGGCTGTAGGAGCTGCTGCCACAGAGGAAATAATGGCACTTAAGCCACCCCAACCAGGAACATGAGATGATATCATCATATGGAAGCCTGGGCAGTGGCAAATTTACAGTAAAGACTGCATGGAATTTCATCAAAAATAGGGCTAACGAATCCCGGGCAGCTGAATCATTATGGCACAGCATGCTGCCCACCAAAATCAGCTTGTGCTCGTGGAAGGCATGGAATAGATGCTTGCCTACAGATGAAAATGTTATGAGCAAAGGAATACAGCTAGCCTCCGGGTGTATTTGTTGCTCTATTAGATGCCAGGAAACTATAGATCACATCCTATCAGATTCCATCAAGGCTACACGACTCTGGAACAGAGCTGCATCACTTCTGGGGGTAACCCTTGTTGGCACTATGGGGTGGAAACACAGGATTTTTCAATGGCGGATTATATGCAAAAAAACAGGTTTCAAAGGTTTCATTTCTGGGATATTTCCCTCTATCCTAACTTGGCACCTTTAGTTGTGTAGCTGCAAAGCTAGATTCGAGGGGATAATACTAACTGAAGAGCAAATTTGGCGCCAGGTAAGAACTGAAATTGCAAACTTGACGGCACTTACTAACTTGAGTTTTAAAATGCAATTGCGGGATGAAGATCTAATGAAGCAGCTGAGCATAATTGTTCCACTCAAACCCCACGGCTGCCTCAAAGTCATCAGATGGGAAAAACCTCCTGGCTGGGTGAAACTTAATTCGGATGGAACCAGCTTTGGTAATCCAGGACCTAGCGGGGGAGGAGGCATCACCAGGGGGAAAAAGGGGACTGCATAGTAGCTTTTTCAATGTCTTTTGGTGAAGGAACGAATAATGAAGCTGAGCTAAGAGCAGCCACTGAAGGACTGAAGATCTGCCAATGTAAAGGATGGAGGAAAGTCATACTAGAGAGCGACTCATTGCTGCTAGTCAATTGGACTAAAGATGACTCCAGTGTGCCTTGGTACCTATGGGATTTTTGGGAAGAGTTCACTGCACAAGCTCAAGGTATATGCCTCAACGTGCAGCATCAATATAGAGAAGGAAATCAGGTTGCTGATCTTTTGGCCAAACAAGCGGCAACAGGAATCACAGCTACATACTGGAGTAAGGAGGGCCTTCCACACTTGGCAAAAGGAGTCCTTAGACTAGACAAGTTAGGATATCCTACAATTAGGCTTTGTTAAGACCAAAAACTGGCCAGCTCTGCTCTTCTTTGGAAGACAGGATTTTTTAGGGGAATATAGGGTATGTGGATAGATTTTGTAAAGGTTTTGGCTCCCACCTAAAGAGAGCTACAAATAAATGAAGGAAGGATATGCTTATCAAAAAAAGGATTGATCTTTAGGAAAAACGGGCATGTGAGCATTGAGGGATATTGTTATTCAGATTGGGCTTGCTGTGTTGATGACAGGAAATCCACATCTAGATATTGTATGTTTGTAGGGGAAAATCTGGTCTCCTGGATGAGTAAGAAACAATCACTCGTTGCGCGTTCTACTGTTGAAGCTGAGTACAGAGCCATGGCCCTGAGTGTTACTGAGATGATGTGGTTGAGGTCCTTGCTGGAAGAGTTAAAGATGGATGTGGGAGCACAGATGCAGTTATGGTGCGATAACAAGCTAGCTATCAGTATTGTCAATAATCCAGTCCAACATGTCAGAACCAACCACGTAGAGATTGCCAGGTTCTTCATCAAAGAAAAGCTTATCAGTGGGCTTCTGGAGCTAAGACATGTGGCTACTAAGCACCAGACTGGTGACAGTCTCACCAAAGGCCTTAGTGCACTAAATTTAGATAAGCTTTATAACAAGATAGGAATGATCGATATATTTCGCTCATCTTGAGGGGGAGTGTTGAATAAACGTGTGTATAAGAGTTAGTTAGGTAGTCACCTAACTCTTGTACACACCAACTAAACTCACCTAAACTCACACACGCCACATTATAAATGTATGCAAATGAGGAATGATGAATGCAAGAGAAAGATTTAGATACAAACACAAGTTTCAACTGTTAGCTGTCTAAACTCTTTTAAACAGCAATTCAAGCTAGCAAAAATAGAAGCCAACAATAAACAAAGGATGAATAATATACCTCAGAATGTTTAAATATAAGAGTATTCAGTAAACGCAAGAACATCTAATGCAACCAACCCAAGTCAAGAAAGATGTAAATTGCCCCAGCATGGAAACCTTTCATTGTACCAAAACACAGATTGCTACGGAAGGCAACAATCAAACAATATTTGGAGACACAACTACTGAACTACCTAACTAAAAAGAGTGAAAGGGGTTAGCTTTCTGAACTCATTGAAACTGCAATTCAAACCAGCAAAAAAGATGTCAGCAATAAACAAAGGGTGATGTGATATACCTCAGAATGTTTAAATATAAGAGTATTCAGCAAAAGCAAGAAAATTGAATGCAATCAACCCAAGTCAAGATGTTAATTGCCCAGCATGGAAACCTTTCACTGTTCCAAAACACAGATTGCTCCGGAAGGCAACAATCAAACAATATTTGGAGACACAACTACTGAACTACCTAACTCACAACGTACCCAATATATTCCCAACTAACTTGGGGTCTGGAGGGTGAGATGTACGCGACCTTACCCTTGTAATTATACAAAGAGGCCATTTCCGTTGCGACCCAATATGCATTGCGTCATTTTATGTCTTAAGTTCCAGTAACTTCACTAAAGAGAAGCAATAAAATTTAATAGAGTCATTTTAAACTAGTTCATTATTAGCACAAAGCTAAAAGAATTGTCAATAATAACTCTTCCAGCTCCATTTGCAATGGACAATATTGAACTACCTAACTAACAAGAGTAAGAGGAGTTAACTGTCTGAACTGATTGAAACTGCAATTCAAGCTAGCAAAAACAGGAGCCGACAATAAAAAAAAAAGAGTGATGTGATATACCTCAAAATGTTTAAATATAAGAGTTTTCAGCAAAAGCAAGAACATTGAATGCAATCAACCCAAGTCAATATGCTAATTGCCCCAGAATGGAAACCTTTCACTGTTCCAAAATACATATTAATACGGAAGGCAACTATCAAACAATATTTAGAGACACAATTGCTGAACTACCTAAATAACAAGAGTAAAACGAGTTAGCTGTCTGAACTCTTTGAAACTGAAATTCAAGCTAGCAAAAACAGATGCCAACAACAAACAAAAGGTTATGTGATATACCTCAGAATGTTTGTCCAAGCTCGTTAACTAGCAATCCAAGGAAGAAATCTTGCTGGAAAGGCACCTCTTTTCAAGCTGCAGCTCTTTGTTCAACCTCCTCAACTCTATAACCTCCATCTTCGTACCAATAAAACTATCAGAGACTTCCTTTTCCAACTTATCTTTTCTTGCTTCCCCATGACTAAAGAAAGGTTTAATTTTTCCTTTTCTCGCAATGCATTCTCTTGACAAAGCCATCAATTTCATGCTTCTTCAACTGAAGCACTCTTTCAAGCTCGAACACCTTAGTGTTACTCTTGTACTCTAACAACTCAGCTTGCAACTTGAGCTCCCTATCTTTAGATTATTGGAGCAAGCTCCTCATATGATCAATTTCAAGAAACAAATCTTCCGAAGAACCCAAAGACTTTGTCACTGGTTCTGAATTGTTTGTGGGTTTACTTGCACGGCGGCGAAGTTATTCAGCTTCAGATTCAAGAACAAGAAGGTGACATGGGATAATGTGGCAATAACTACAAAAGCAACAACTTTAAGATAAAGCACCAGAAAATTCAGTACCTGCAAAACCTCGACATAGCAAGGTGCAACAACAAACAAAATTTTCCCCCAAAGAAAAGAACCCAGATAAAGTACCTCAAAGTTTTAGAGGTTATATACCGCATTCTCCTCAGTCCTACTCCTCTTGTTCTTACTACTTGTAATCGGTCTTTGATGGCCCATATTCCTTATTTTCATCATCGACAACACCACAAATCAAAGCCGAGATTATACAGCAAATATATTCCACTCTGATGCCGCCGGTCAGTGGTTGAATTCACGTTGAGATGCCCAAAGAATTAAAGCAAGCGCGATCGAAAGATGAGGTGTCACCATCACGAGCCAAGAGGTTTCCGTATATATAGTTGGTAATATTGTAAAAATATAAAGTGTACGGATAATAATGTAACTTCAGTCAAAGGCTAAAACTAGGATCACGGAAACCCTACAATTTGGGTCCGTTTGGTACCCTGTTATAAGTCGGATAAAGTGGGTTTACTTGGTGTTATCCGTTGTTAGCCATTCTATGGTACCATTAGGGTCCGTTTGGTATCCGGTCTGAAGGCGGTTAAGAAGCGATTACCTGTCGTTATCCTACTTTGTCCACTGTTTGGTGTCCGAAATGTGACTTCCCGCTGCCCGTTGGATAACTTCCCGGGCAGGGTTTGAAGGTGGAAAACTCCAACATTTTTGTCCACCTTCACTCGAGGGTTTACTGAAACCACCTTTTATCCATCATTGTTAAAAGACCAAAATGCCCTTATAACTCTCTTTTATTACCACTGCACCACGTATATAAGGTGAGAAGAACCCTTTTTTCGACCCACTCGCCTCTTCTCCTTCGTTTCTCTGGAAGACTCTGCGGTTCTCGACAGACGGCGCCGGCTCACACGGAGACAACCTGGAGTTCGGTTTTCCACCACACTTTTAAGCCATATAGCGTAAACACTTGTTCTTACATTCGTTTTCTTCAATTTGTCGTGTTACATTCGTGGCTAGGGTTAACGTGTTTTGGTCGGAATTTGTTTAATCCTCCATTTACAATCCGAGTTGTCAAATATTCGCTGATGTCGTCGTCTGTGTTGTGATTTGCGCTGGATTCATGCCATTTTGCTGCTATCTGATTTTTAGGATTCGGATTTCAACATTTATCTTTTAGGGCGATTGAAACATCATTATTCGAGTAATTCATATTTTGATGCTTGATTTTGCTATTACTTTGTGGGTATGTTTTGTTCAAACATTGTTATGGTTTCTTTGAATTTAATTGCTCTTTGTTTTGCTTTCTACTAAATCCATATCTCATTTCACTCTCTTGCACTACGTGGGAAATTAAGCTTCTTGTAAGATGCATTTCCGTTTCGTAGTCAATTAATTACAACTCTATCAACGTGTAAACCCTAATATTACCTTGCGTGTAGTAATTTAGTACTAGTTTATGCTTGCTCCACAGGGAGGAAGAAGCCATTTTAGGGATGAAGAATCCATTTTAGAAGCCATTTTAGTACTAATAGTCTTCCTCCTTTGCAGCGAGACATTTGAGAATTAATTATTCCGATTACACAATTCTCTTGGATTTGAACATAGATATTCAATCATCCCGTATAATGTTTCTGATTTGTCATACTGAATTCAACAGGGATGAAAAAGCCATCTAGTTTTGTGTTTATGTGTGTGCCAGATTAATTTAGGCTTACATGACTACATTACTTGATACCATTTCTCCTACGATTATGCGCAGACTGCCTGTATGAAACAAACACCAAAATTATAAATTTTTCTGTATTTTTTGATTACCGAGCACGGTTATGTTTATACTTAGTTTGTCTAATATTTAGACTTAATCGTCGTATTTGGGTATGGGCTTTAGTGCAATGGATCCCTCTAGGGATATGCCGTATGTATTGGATGCCATGAATTTCTTGCTATTCGCATGTGTCATCGTGGAAGCTTTGCTTGCTATCATATCCTTATCAGAACAAGAGACAAAAAGATCCGCTCGTTTGTTTAGACGTAAGCGCAAACGTGATAAGTTGGAACTTCCTAAATACCTTGTACTCGATAAGATTTCTGAGTGCTTGGCCTTCCTGGAGCGAATTACTCAAGATACAAATAGAGAGTGTTTCAGAAATCTACGACTGTGTAACAAAGCGTTCTCCAAGTTGTGCAAAGTGCTTAAACAAGAGTGTGGACTACAGGATGACATGTATGTGTCCGTAGCTAAGAAGGTCGCTATTTTTTGCGTACACTTGCACACCACCAGAAAAATAGAACTCTGCAATCTGACTTCCAGCGTAGTGGCCAAACGATCAGCGCAATATTTTGTCAGGTCCTTCACCATTCGACCTTATGGCCGTTTAGCTAAACTAAAGATACATGACCGTGTCGTCATCATACTGTTGATTGAGATCTGAAGTCGTGCGCTGCATAAAGTCCCAGTAAGAACGAAATGAATCCTTTGACTTTACCTAACCCTTTTCCCCCTTTCTTGTTGACTTTACTCTCAGACCGTGTCGCCAGACATACATTAATCTAGTGTGCTAAAATTGTGTGGCAGATTATTAGTCCAACCCATTCCAGTTGACGCAACGAATACCGACAAGAGGTGGAAATACTTTCAGGTAATTTATTTTATGCACCATTATATCTTACATTTTCTATACTTGACTGATGAATGCGCATACTTCAAACAGGGATGCGTTGGAGAATTAGACGGAACATATGTTCCCGTTCACGTTAAATCAGAAGATCAAGCAAGGTATCAGACCAAAAAAAGGCACCTAGCTACAAATGTGCTAGGCGTCTGCGACACTCAAGGCATGTTTGTATACATGCTCGTAGGATGGGAGGGATCAACTGCAGATGGTCGTGTTTTGCGGGATGGCTTAACTCGCACAAATGGATTGGTGGTCCAAAACGGTAATTCTCTTTCACACATTATGAAATTCGAAAATCATCTTCATTTGAATAAACAGTCCACCACTTTCTGTTGCTTGCAGGTACGTATTACTTGTGTGAGAGTGGATAAGCGAATTGTAATGGTTTCCTAACGCCGTACAGACAGACGAGGTATCACCTCCAGGAGTGGGGTGGTGCTAACCGTAGACCACTAAACTATAAGGAACTGTTTAATCTACGACATGTTGCCGTACGTAACATCATCGAGAGAGCGTTTGGAATTTTGAAGAAACGCTTTACAGTGCTACGGAGCCCATCGTTCTATCCCATCAACACTTGAGCATATCGAGACAGTTCAAATTTCTCAAGGGCGGAATGAGTTTAGGGATAACCTAGCGCACGACCTTTGGGATAAGCATATTACAGCTGCATCTAGATGATCATTTTAATGACAAGACATTGTTTTCACAATGTGAACTATTTGAATTATAATTTTAATGACAAGACAGTGATTTGTGTTGACATTAGATGTCTGGTTTTTACGTTTATTATACATTGTGCTTTAATGTTTCTTTATAGTGTATGCTTCTTATACAGCATGTTTCTTTATAGTGTCTTTTTCTTTACATCATATGTATTTTGTTATGTTTGTTTTTGCAGCGAACATGGATGCGTAGAGCAAGTGTGGTGATGATATAGAAGTGACATCTGAACCATTTGAAGAGATGACCCAGCCTACTCCATCACCTAGGTCCAGCTTGAAGGCACCGTATAAGCATCCTTGTAAGAAGATTAAGGTTGAGACATCTCCAAAGCCAGTCACCAGCAAGAAGGTATATTTAAATCCTGAATAAGAGAAATTGCTTTTACACACTTTGAGGGAGTTGGCTGTCAAAGGCGGTTGAAGAGTCAGATGTGAAGGAATCGCCAATACTTGATGAGAGCCCATCGGCCCCAGAGGACACTTCGAGTGCGATCCGGGTGAAGCGAAGGAAAACGACTGGAGAAAAACCTGCTACCCTTGCGCATAAACTGGAGACCTTATTGCGAATGTCAAGCAAGTGTGCGTGCAGGTTGCTAGCCTCTTTTCAAAGCATGCGCACGTTGTGGAGCGGGAGACGAAACTAGAGAAATCGACAAGGCTACTCAATGATTTGAAGGTGTATACCAAAATAAATGGCATGACTAGGATTCGTTTGGTTGAAAATTTGATGATGAACGAAGGGAAATATCTATATTGGTATAGCAAAGACGACGACGAGCGCACAAAATATGTTCGGCTGTTCACTTGTGGGAATTTCGTGTAGTTGAAGAACTCCGAAACATGGCAGTTTATTTGTGCTTAGTCTCGTTTTGGTAGTTGGATTTATGTACCAGTCAGAAGTTGTTGACTTAGTTCATTTTGGTGGAGTCTGCTGCTAGGTTGACTTGTTTGCTTATTTTATGATAGAGTCTATTTTCAGTCTGCTGGCTGGTGCAGCTCTTATGGCATGTTTTAATATGGAGTCATGTTTCATTTGGTATCATTGTAGTCGGATTGATGGTGCAACTTTGATACCAGGTTTTAGTATGATGGAGTATTTTTCATTTTGTATGATTTGGTCTGGCAAATGGTGCTACACTGTTTAGCTCTTCGATTTCAAACATCATTTGCAAGTACATATCTAATGTGCAAATTGATAATCTGGTGCAAAAAGATACATTTTTTAATATTCTGACGCCAAACTAATAAAATGTTTGGTCACTCTGCTAGTAGGAAAACTAACAACCTTGCCTTTGAGCAATTTAAAGGAACTTCCTTCCATAGAATCATGGAATCACTTATATGAACTTTCTTTGAGCGATTTCATTAGAGGCTGTTTTGCGCGAGGTTCTCAAAATTATAATCTGCTTTTAATAACCTCGACTTACGAAATGAGTGTTTTGCGCAGCTTCTTCTTCTACTACTTGTAA